>CAKALG010014309.1:370-11215 GCA_916700815.1 Helicolenus hilgendorfi
GTGTGTCGCCTCACTGTTTTGAGCGATGCTCGTTCAGGTATATTTAGAGCGAGCAAGCGCGAGCCCGACGCTGACTTTCGTTGATTTCACGGCCACAGGTGTCACTGTTAAGAAGCATTTCTGAAAGTTACAAATAATCCCTTTAAAGGATAACTGGTATTTTTCAACCTGGACCCTATTTTCCCATGTTTTTGTGTCTAAGTGACTAATAGCGACAATACTTTTTGAACTTGGTCCGGTATTGAGGGAGAGCGCTTTAACCGGCAGCCGCTAATTGAGCTGCAAAGTAACCATTTGGCAACCTGGCACCGTCATTTTACGTCCTCTAAAGTACTTGTTCTTGCCACTGACATGCTCAGATTGTTATAAATGTCTGACAACATTATCGAAAGCACCCTACAGAGAAATGAAGCAGCACTCCCCTCTCTACTCTCACTCACGTTACCATCGTTGTGTCTTCCGGCAACAAGTCACATGACACAATGATAAACGGGAAGCGAAAGGTAAGAAAGAGGTTTCATTTCTCTGTAGGGTTCTTTCCTTAACGTTATCAGACACTTATAATAACAGTCAGAGTCTGTCAGTGGCAAAAACAAGCACTTTTAGTAGACGTAAAATCTCACTGCCAGGTTGCCCCAAATCATTATTACATCTCCCTCAATACTGGACCGATTTCAAAATGTTGACCCCATTAATCACTTGGAAAAATAGAGTCCAGGTTGAAAAATACCAAAGTTATCCTTTAAGTAAGGAATTCATTTCAGCTTCCAGTATTCAAAGCATTGTTGGTTGGGTGTGTGCTATAAACAATATTTACACTGGTTATTTTTCCAGGCTTTAGCCCACAACTCTGAGCTGAGGGAGCGCCTGTGCAAGATTCATGCCGAGTCCCACATCGTAGAGCCCACACTAATAAATCTTACTGCCCCTGTGCAGGTGGGTGCGGGAATGCAGTGACTCTACTCCCTTTCCCCCCCCCCACCTTCCCGATGATTATTATTATCTCTGTCTTTATTTTTCGTCCCACACAGTCTTGACTTTGCCACAGAATGAATGAGCTGTCCTTTCCTTCTCATCCAGATTCAACAAACGTTGCTCTCCTCCTCACCGCCTCACTCGACTCACTTTCTTTTATAATGACAGTGACTATAAAAAGAGCGAACATCATTTTCTTCAATACAAACACAGCCCCCTCAGATAAGTTATTATGTGCTAAGAGAAAGTGCTTTCTCCCCGTCCTGTGGTTGTGTCTCTGTAACACACAGCTCAGGGAAAGACTACCTGTAACATTATTGTCTCCTAAAGGAAGCTCTTCATAATCAGATTTGCTGACCAGAGAGTGTGAGCCCATCTATTTAATCCTGTCCCTGGAAATTTGTGTTTGAACACACAGTGCAAAACGAATGTGCTTCCTCTGGCTAATTAATCAGCAATAACAAAGGATGAAGGGGCATGCTCAATTCCATGTGTGGCTCTGTGGAAATTACTTTTGTTTGCAATTGGTTACATGTTTTAAGTTGTTTTGGAAGGATTACATGAATGCCACAGTCCATTTTGAATGTGCATCTTGTTTTACGTCAACACCTTGTCAGACAGAAGAGTGGGCGTGCACACTTGTTGCACACTTGTTGCACACTTGTTGCACACTTGCACTTCTGGCTGGCTCTTAACAATTAATTCAGTAATATATTGTGACACAGTCTCAAGAAATAGGCTTTATTAATGCAATATATTCTCAATATATTGTGAAATTGATCCTTCTTTTATGCAAATTTTAATTCTGAAGTGTTCCGATTTGTAGGAGTTCATCATTTGGCCGGCTTTAACGCTGTTAAACACTGTTAAACACATGAACATGTTGCTGTGTAGCCAAAAGAAAGAGTCTCTATGCACTTTGTTGCATAATGTTTAAATCTATAAATATCTATAAAACTGAATTGCATTTCATAAATGCCATGAATAAATATAGTGTGCTGTAGGACTGAATCTCCTCCTCAGTAACACTCATATAACGTATTATAGGTGACTGTCTTTCCATATATTACATATAAGATTTGTGTGTTGTGAAACTTGTATTTATCCTCACATTGTGATTGCATTATGTTCTGAATTACCCTGTGATTGCCGCCCCTTCTGGCTATGATGTCGCCCTTTCCTTGTTTTTAATTATAGCTGTGAACACTGTGTCTCCTAGAAACAGGACTCGGTTGATGAATCCCGTCCCCTCGTCCACCAAGTATCCAATGAGAGCAGAGCTTCAATCACAGAGTCTTTGTCCGAGTTCTTCGACGCACAAGAAGTTTTGCTGTCTGCTAGTTCCTCTGAAAACGAGGTAATGAGAGAGCTAAACTATTGCTATTAGCAGTTCAGAATCAGCCAGTTGCATAAACTGACATTTAAGCCTGCATAATGGGATTATAATTATTGTTAATGTAATGTTATGTGTGATAAAATGGAGACAAAAATTAATCCACACTGTCTAAAACAAAATTACCACCAGAGGTTCGTAATTGACTTATTGCATATCACCCGACATCTATTCTGTCTACAAAATGTGTTAAGACTTTAAGCACATTGTGACAATTCAGTGCTGCAATATTGCAAAAAGAAAAACATAAAACAAAGCAAAATTTTTATGATGCGTGTCGCAAAACAAGTCGGAGCTCACTTCAGTCTCCTCGTCCTCCAGCGTTCATGCAGCATGCCAGATCGGCTCGCAGCTGGAGCGGAAGCAATGTGAAAATGGAAGTTAATTACCTTTATCTAAAAATACAGCAAGTCAAGGTGCAAATTAGTCACCAGGTCCGAAGGGACCAGTCATCTCTAAAGAAGTAGATTTCCTGCTGATGTGACAGGATGTTGAAAGAGACCTGCCCAGTCTTTTTTCTGCAGATGATATTAAAATGTATTTATTGGCTAAAGGTTTGGTGTTTTGTTTTAGGTATCGGAGGATGATTCGTACATTAGTGACGTTAGCGACAACATCTCCATGGACAACTTCAGCAACGAGACAGAAAGTGAGAGACCAAACTCAGGTAATATGGGACAAAAAGCTACGGCAATTTTATGGATTCAGTTATGTCATTTTTGTACAATTACATAATATCTCTATTTGCTGTATTCACCACACAAAGAGCTGTCTGCGTCTTGACCTTTTACACCATCTGTTCCCAGGCTCTGTGGAAGAAGGCACTGTCCTTTGTCAGCGCAGATCCTGCCTGCCTTCGCCCAGCCCCAACAACAGCACCATTAGCCTGTGGAACATCCTCAGGAACAACATCGGCAAAGACCTGTCCAAAGTGGCGATGCCTGTACAACTTAATGAGCCTCTCAACACCCTGCAGAGACTGTGTGAGGAGCTGGAGTACAGCGAGCTGCTAGACAGGGCTGCTAACACACAGGACCCTTTTGAACGTATGGTGAGATTCTGTTCGAGTGTGTGGGCAGAGTCTTTTTTTTGCTCAGCTCACATGTTCACTTTCAGCACTTAATGGGCTTCATTTGACAGGAGCAGTTGCCCTTGGTGAAACTAGTGTAGCAATCTCTGCATAAGTTTTAAAGGAGCTGCTAGAGCGTGTGCCAGCCGTGCTTATTACACCATAATCTGTGTCTGTAGATTTCCAGCAGGAAGATGGTACGATTCTGCTTCTTTTAGTGTTTCTCTTTTGCTCACATTTGCATTGACTGACTTCGGAGTGATGGAGTTTTTTGTTGGTTTAATTCTGTAAAATTTCGCGTGGGAGGTGTAGAGATACAGCCTGTTGAGTTGCCTAGTTATGAAGTACAAAAGTGCCGTACACAGTATATAAATGTGAAATGAATAGCTGCTGAAGTCGGTGTCAGCTCCAATCTTTGGCCTCCCATTATGATGTGGAAGTAATTATCAGTGCTCTCTTGGCACAGTGCAACCACTGGAGGAGTATCCAGGCACTCTGCTCATCACAGTAGAAATGGAGACGAATGACCCATTAATACATGTGGTACTTTAAAATGATGACAAGGCTCACTTAGTTCAATGTTCAGGGGGATCTCTTTTTTTATCCTTAAGGTTTCACAAGGTACATTTAGCTTTTTGCTCCACCTCAGTTGAGGTGATTCCATAGTAAAAATGCTAAATAAAGCCCTTCTACCTGTGTGGGTGTCTCTTTGTGCAGGTATACGTAGCTACATTCGTTGTATCAGGCTATGCATCCAGCTACTACAGAACTGGGGGAAAGCCTTTCAACCCTCTCCTGGGGGAGACATACGAATGTGACCGGCCAGATAAAGGCTTGCGGTTTGTTGCAGAGCAGGTATGCATGAATCCCAGTTCCTGTGCTATCAACAATCCCATTATTCTAATAATAATGCACTGAAAGCGTTCATTGAATCGATTTACTAACCCAGTTGTTTTACATCATCAGGTCAGCCATCACCCACCAGTCTCAGCTTGCCACGCAGAGTCTAAAAACTTCATCTTCTGGCAAGGTAGTGGAAAATAGAATTTAGTTGGATCCAATGTCAATGACTGCAAAGATTACAGTAGTGGCTGGTTGTCCAAGATGAAAGTTAATGTGTACAATTGCTTTCTTTCTGATTGATTTTTTGTAGATGTGAGGTGTAAGAACAAGTTCTGGGGGAAGTCGATGGAGATTATTCCTATTGGTACTACTCATGTAACTCTACCAGGGTGAGTCTCTTCTGCATCATTTACACTCACACATATACACACAGACAGTACAAACCCATGGCCAGGTCAGTTAAGAAGCGATGTGTACAGGTGTCAGGTTAAAAGGAACGTTGTTTTTGATCCTCTTTCTTCCTAGATTTGGAGACCACTATGAGTGGAACAAGGTGACGTCCTGCATCCACAACATTCTCAGTGGACAGCGCTGGATTGAGCACTACGGGGAGATCTCCATCAGAAACTCCAGCAGTGATATTTGTCAGTGCAAGATCACTTTTGTTAAGGTGAGGCACACGTGAAAAAGTGAAAATATGATTAAGTATGCATGGCGGCACCCACCCCAATGACCCCCTTTACTACTATATACAACATTTTCTGATTTAACGTTCACTCTTTGAGAGCCTTATTAAGAAAGAACTGGATAATGCTTCTCTGCAAGGTGCTGCGAGGCAAGACATGTTTATTTGTATATCGTCTTTCAAACACAAAGGCTATTAAAGGTACAGTGTGTAGGATTGCAACCAACTACCCCAAGACTGCGGTAACGTGAGCTGCAGAGTGCTAAACCGTGGTAACGTCGTTTGGTTCGTCCATTCTGTGACTGTAGAAACATTGCAGTGCAACATGGCAGACTCCATGAAGAGGACTCGCTTCCTTTGTAGATATGAAGGGCTCATTCTAAGCTAACAAAAACACACAACGATTCTTAGTTTCAGGTGATTATACACTAATGAAAATATAGTTATGAATATTATATTCAAGATCTCCCGAAATGTTACACACTGTTCCTTTAAAGGCCTCGAGGTTTGATATCGCACCTGCATACCCCTTTAGTCAAGTATATCCAATACTGTAAAATATGTGATAAATAAGCCACCATATTTAAGTATATTCCAGGTCCTTCATACTGCAGTGCTGTCTTTCTTTTCTCTGTCATTGGCCGTATGCTTGTGTTGGTAGACATCCCTCTGTGAACCCCAGGGGGTTTCATCAAAATAACCTACAACCAGTAAAAAAGCATTTTTACCATATAAGTCGCCCACAGGCATAGTAAATGCTGTAGTCCTTTCATTAGTCCATAAACCTTACACAGATGGTGCTCTTCACCTGCACGCCACCAAGAACCCCTCGATGTTTCCAGTATTTGATGTATGGAAGCCTTCACTCAGAGGAGAAGGTTAATTGCTTTAGTGTTCCCATTTGAAAGACCTCCTGAAGCTGTGCAGGGTAGCAAGTCCAGACATGTCAGAACTCATTACGCGCCCTCGGCTCCCATTAAACACACCAGAACCAACACACGCTGGGGCTTGGGATGGTTTACGCTACAGCAACATCTGCTGACTGCAAGAGGACATGATCATGATCCCCGCGTTGCCTATTCATGCTCACGAATAGCATAATACAGAGGTTCCCAAACTGGAGGGCAAGACCCCTAAGAGCTAGAGTTATAAAAGGGGGGTGAGACGAGGCCAAAAGATTTGGGAACCACTGGCATAATACTATGTTGTTCTCCAACTGTCAATTCTTTTCACAGGCCAAGTACTGGAATTCAAGTGTGAATGAGGTGGAGGGAGCTATCACAGATAATAAAGGGAAGGTCATCCACAAACTGTTTGGAAAGTGGCAGGAATCCGTTTTCTGTGGAAACCCACCGTCAGCCACATGCATCTGGAGAGCAAGTATGACAAGTTTCTTTCATAAGAATGCACTGAATGCACTTTTTTACAATGCATATATCCGTATGACAGCATCTGATACAGTGGATGTTGTTTATGTACGATGTAGATGCAATGCCAGTGGACCTTGACCAGTACTACGGTTTCACCAAGTTTGCTATTGAACTGAACGAGCTGGACCCAAACCTGAAACTGCTGCTACCGTCCACAGACACCAGACTACGTGTGGACCAAAGGTACGAGAACAAAATTGTATTTTTATGCACTTAAAGCTACAGTGAGTAGGATTTGGCGGCATGAGTCGCCAAGTGCAAAACTGTGGTAACGCCATTTGTCTCGCTCAGAGGCCATCCTTACCATAATAACACTACTTTAGGAGCAACGGAAGTCAGACGGTGACTGGCAGTACCACGTTTTTGCACTCTGCGGCTCACATTACCGCAGTTTCACAAGCGTGTTGGAGAACGGTAGCCTTCAGGTAACGTAAAAATGTGAAGAGCTCTCTCTAGAGCCAGTGTTCGGTTGGTCCATTCTGGGCTACTGTAGAAACATGGCAGTGCAACATTGCGGACTCCATGAAGAGGATTTCTGCTAATAGATCCTGTGAAACGTTACACACTGTCCCTTTAAGTAATGTGTTTATTGATGGCTTTTAATAACCTGATTTTTTAAACGTCATGTAAACGAGAAAAATATTCCCAGAAACCTGGTTAAAACAGATTTCTGCCAGAGAATCATCATATCATCTGAAATAAGAAACAGCACTATGTCAGTTAATATCTGAGCAGCTTTTATCATCTGATGTCATGGATCTCAATCATATCCTCTTGACCTGCTGTCTGTGATCAAAATAGCACAAAAATAGGCACGTGGATACGCATGTTAAAAATAGTAAGTAACTCCAAAGGCTTTCAGATTCATTAAAACTAATTTTAGCTCACATTGTTAAGGTTTAAAAGCCTGCAAAGTAGACACTGCTTTCACAAGGTGCCGCAGAAAGAAGAAGCACTTTGCCATCTTAGTAAAAGAAAACATGACACTACTTCTAGTCCTTCAATATCGTGAGTTATGTATATCCCTGTTTATCCATAACCGAGTTATCTTACTCTACGTAATGATGCAAAACCAAGGAACATGAGCATGAATATTACAGATGAACGTTTTACCATGTTTGCTTAATGAACGTGTCTCTGTGTCGCTGGCAGACTGCTGGAGGAGGGCAACCTGGAGGATGCAGAGGAGCAGAAGCAGAGGATTGAACAGCTGCAGAGAGAGAGACGGAGAGTCCTGGAGGAGAACAACGTAACACACCAACCTAAATTCTTCAGGTAACCTAAATATCAAGATTTATTAGTAATGTATGGGAAAGTGAGTGCTCTTAATAGCGTTATACAGTATGCAGCTTGTCACTAAAACAGCAGCCTGCGTCAGAATTTCAGTTTCAACATGCTCAACTATATCTATCAGAGTGTTTATCACTGCCTTGCTTTTCTTCTGCCTCCACAGGAAGTCAAAGGACGACACCTGGGTGAGCAACAACACATACTGGGACCAGAGGAAGGACCCTGGCTTCGCCCAGATAGATTCTCCTATGCTGTGGTGACCCCCTGAACTGCACACCACGCACATTTCGACCTGCACATCCTCTACTGTGATCCAGGCTGGGGTTCTGGTGACGTCTGTATCCACAGTCTTACCATCCACATGCAGCACTGGTCTTCTTTATTGCAGTTCATCAGAGTTATTGCCTTAATAGCAAGTGCTTCTGTAAGTTGTGTAAACATGTTTATGCAATCATGTTATGAGAATGTTGATACATTTAGGCAATTTTTCTGCCCATATTTTCACCTGATATGTTACACTGTACCACTTAAACTGAGAAATGGAGAGAACTACTTGGTGTAAAGGATGACAAATCCTTTTCTTAACTGATCTACACTAGCTTATAATGTATTGGACATCGGGTCACTTTAGCTGTCGTCTTATCATGGACATTCTCTACCTCTGAGATAAACTAGCCTTGATATGCCATTGATGAAGTGCACACATCTGATATTTATTCTGCACCTGCCTGATGCCTTACTCGTTGTACTCATGTTGTTTAATTTATTTTTGTTGCTTTTTGAGATCTTTTTTTTTTTAAATGACGTTTTGTAAAGACCAAACTAGAATTGTTCAAGTGATCTTTAAATCCTTACTCAACTTTTCTTTCCGTCTCATAAGAGTAATTCCTGCTTTTTTGCTATGACTGTGTGAATGCTTGTGCAAACTATGAGCAGCAGTAGCAACCATTTTTCACTCTATCCATTGCACCATTGTCTACCTGGACCCTCGGCTTTGGGACCAAAATTGTTAAAAACAAACTATGCTCCATGAGCTCAAATAAAATCTCTGATGCTTTCTTTCTGTGGAGTCATTTGTGACCGTTTGTTCCTGGAACACTGAAAGCTATGAACCCGACCGTTATCATAACTTCCACTTAACTGAGGTGCTGACTTGTCAGACACACAGCTCTGTTGTAAATATCGGTTAAATGTGCCAACGAGGAAAAACAAAAAACACTGAATCATCAGTTTTAAACGGCACATGTCCACAGAGGAGGAAGTCAAATGTGTGCCTTCAGAGCAGCTCCATTATTCTTCTCAGTGATGTGAGCAACAGAAATACCCCATGAAAGTTAAGTTATGTTAGCTCTGGGAGGCCGTGACAGGCATCTTGGTAAAAACACTTGTGTGTATGGGAGCATTATCATCTTGAAAGAGCCCTTAACAATGCCTTGTTGTTCCACAATTATACATCTTAAATATTTGAGGTGAGCCTCCATAACCAGTTCCACCACTGTGTTTACTTTAAGTGTGGGACAATGGTGAGAGATCACTCATTAAATGAGGTTTTATGGCTCCTCCCATCGCGGTGATATCATGGGTTGACCTCTGATAGTGCTCTCCAAAGAGACATAAATATCTTGTGCAGTTCACAGTGTGCCGTTTTCATTGTGGCTGTGTGACACAGATGCAGGGTGAACTGTTAAACTGCCTCAAGACACTGGGAGAATTGATTAAATGCTGGCACACAGCTGACTCATTCAATTCCCAGCTCTGTGATTTAACCACTTCACTGCGCTGTGGTTGACTTCTTGTCCATACTACTGTATGTTTTGCTGTACTGAAACCAAAATCCAATAAACCAATTATGGAGCCCTGAAACAAGTGAAGGTTATCAGACAAGTCAAAAATATAAGTCACAAATCAATACATAATTATGAATGAAGTAATATGATAACCCATGTGACATTGAGGAAACAACAGTGAAAGAGTGAGATAACATTAGTGACCCCTAGAGCCTGCAATGCGTATTACATCCCACAGTACACAAAGATGATAGAAGGAACAAGATGATGATGATTTTGCCATCCCCAGGGCTTTATTAGATATGGGGTAAGGAAATTAAACAGAATTAAATACTAACTTAGAATGAAGTACAATGAATCTGATCTAAATTAGATAATATGTGTACACAATTTAACATGTACAGGGAAGCTGGTAAATAGTCTATTTCCACTAGGTGGCAACAAATAGCCATTCATGCTTCAAAACCTAGTTATTGTGTCAGTAAACTGGCCAACGCCACCAAAATGAGAAGTTGTTTTGTCATCGTGTGAGCCGTACTGGTCAAAATGTTTCTTATGTACAAGTCTATACAAGTTTTATTCTACTGTTTGTCGATACTGACTGCTTACTGTCCTATACCAGAATGTCAGTTCTGTCTATAGCTGAATGCTGTTGTGTATCGCACTGAGCTGATTCCCTTTTCAACAGCAGGTCAAAGTTTACTGGGAGAAGTCAGTACAATAGTACACAGAAACAGGTAATGGACATGTGTGTTTTCACAGTAAATGTATTTGTGTAGCAATGTGTTGCATGTTTTCTAAATAGAAAACTCCTCTTTGAGCTTTCATGTAAAGTCATATACAGTGAACAGAAGATTTGACAACCTATGTCAAAACAACAATAACAACCCTGCAACAATGAAAACCCCTGTGGTAGTTCAGTTCAAAAACAACGTTGTACCTACTCCATGAGGAGATATTTATGGAATATACATGTAGTCTGACAGATTTTGATAATTGAATGAATGTCACTGAGAATCAAATCCTCAGTTTTGATCAGCATGACATGTACAGGTGGTTATTGTGCAAACTGTAGACTATTGTACTGAATCTTTTGCACACGTGCCAAAACACGTGCAATTTTCTTTTAATGAATGAGAAATTCAAATCAGTTGTGAACAACAAACTAATTGTTCAGAGATTTGAGCTCATTGTTATGAAGAAAAAAAAATCATTCAAGAATTGAGCCAAAGTGAATGAAAAACGTGAACCAGACCATTCATTGGTTATTTACACTTCAGCAAGGTATTTATTTATGTGTGTCCTTTATAAAAAGAAAGACATTAAAACATACAAGATGATAGTGCTGGGGACAAAGAAAATACAAATAAAAA
>CAKALG010014315.1:3436-13752 GCA_916700815.1 Helicolenus hilgendorfi
GGAAATTATAAGGTTTAGTATAATTATATTGAATAATTTAAGTGATATATGTGCACACATACTAATCATAGGTCAAAACAGCGCTAAATTTGGCTGAATTATAAAAGGCAGAAGTGGTAAAACGAAGAGCCATTTGGGAGCCGAAAGAGCCGGCTCTTCTTGGTGAGTTGAGCCAAATGATCTGGCTCACTAAAAAGAGACGAAATTCCCATCACTAAAACGAGGGTCAATGTGACATTCGTGTTTATCGGAAATTATTTATTTATAGTGGATACGTGAATGTTAGTCCTTAATCATTTTTTTCTGTATAATATAATATCAATGGATTTAATTCGATTTAAGACATATAATAAGGTGTATGTTAATCAAGCTATATAACAGAAGTTATGACGGATGTAGTCCGCAAGGTACGCTGTAGCTTCTGGTGCTATAAAGTTACACTAGAAATTTCCGAGGAGTACTTGAATGCAGCAAAAGACACAATCCCCACTAGCATTCTCGTCTCTGCTTAGCTTTGTGTAGCTAAACTGAGTTGTTTTATAATCAAAACCAGCACATTTAGGTGTTGTTTTGATCATTTAAGCACGTTTATGCAGCTGCACCGTCCACATTACAAAATCGAAGATGACATCTAAACAGAAAGGTGCGTTCAAAGCCGTTGATCTAGCCTAACTGCTAAGCTAACAGTTAGTTAGCCCTCTGTTGTAAACATCCTGCTAATGTGTTGACATGATTTCATTATAATCAGGATTAACAGGCTAAAATTAAGAGGATTTGGTTGTTTCAAGATATGAAGAGTGTTCTATATTCAAAGATTGCAACGTCAGTTGTTTTATTAGGATTGTCTGTAGCATTAGGTTGACTGTGCAATATATCCCTGATGTAATATATATACTCCTCAAGAGCAATTACCTTTGTTTACATTTTATATATTACATCTACACTACCTATTTTACAAGTGCAATTACCTTTGTTTACATTTTATTTATTACATCTACACTACCTATTTTACAAGTGCAATTACCTCTGTTAACATTTTATTTATTACAAGTGCAATTACCTTTGTTTACATTTTATATATTACATCTACACTACCTATTTTACAAGTGCAACTAACTGTGTTTACATTTTATTTATTACTCAACTAATACTAGATCACACACTTGATGGCCAAACACAGAGATGTCATTCATACTAATATGTATCAAACTAAATGAATATTTTATTTAGCTATTAATATAATTAATACTTTTGAGAGATGTCTTGATAGTGTTGGCTATTGTACATATAGTAATGGTTTTAGTTTGACTACTTTATTATTTACCAGCAAGAATCAAATGCCAACACTAAAATATGATGTATTACTCTACATTGTTTTATACTATCCATTAGTGCAATAGACTGAATGTATACTAAGAAGATGTAATGTATATCTAATGTATAACAAGAACCATGCAGATTAGAAATATTAGGATAACAGGATTAGGAAAGCAAACATGTAAGTAAGTTCAAATGTGTTGTTAAAGAGGATTGTGAGTTAATTTACTCCAATGCTTGGTTAGAGATGTCTTAAGAGGCCCGGTATGAGTGAAGCGCCTTAAAAGCGCTGTTTAAAGCTCAGACATATGAGATGAAATTGGTCAAAAGACCAGACCATCCCAGCAGTAACATACTGTATTTCATATGTTAGTTGTAAATAAGCAAAAAGAGTATATATATATATACCCTCCTTTTAATACTGAAACCAGATACATTGAACTATAGAGCTGCACAAGTCAAACACCATTGTGTGTTTCGAGTGTATTGTGTTGATCGTAGTTTCATAAATGCATACCAAAGCAACAAGGAAGTTCTATTTCACCACTCTTGTTCACGCCGGTGTGTTTTGATCCCAGTAGGGAAGGTCGGCTCAAAGAGTAAGGAGGATGCTCCTTATGAGTTGGAGAGCCAGTTCATCCTGAGGCTTCCTTCGGTGAGACACGTTGAAACAGATTATCTCTATGAATATTTAAATGTGACCTAAATATGACGTGGATGGATTCATCTTTTTTTTTTTTTTTACTTTTACAGGAGTACGCCTCAACAGTGAGAAGGATTGCCCAGTCAAGCAGTATGAACATTAAGGACAGACTCACCATCGAGTTGCACCGTAAGCTGATTTATCAGTAGTCTACTCTATTACTACTACTAATGTTCAAACACCAATTTAATTTGTCTTACCAATCGCTGTCATATAAAAGCTATCAGGTTATCGATTTGAAATCTAGTCCAGAACTTGTGAAATAAAAGTTAAATAAAAAGTAAATATATCTACAGTGAAACTGAGATTTTCAGTCTTTGTAGTTTGTAATCAGGGACACGATGAGATATCCTCGTACTAGCACTACTGACCTATGTTAAAGGTCCCATATTGTAAAAAGTGAGATTTTTTCAGGTATTTTATATTATAAAGCAGGTTTAAGTGATGTAAAAATACTGCTAAAATATCAAAACGCTCAATATACGGAGAAATACACACAGGCTCTATTCAGAAATTGTGCGTTTGAAACAAGCCGTTAGGATTTCTGTCCATTTGTGATGTCACAAATATACAATATTAAGACCATTACACGGTTTTAAATGTAAACATTCTAAATGTGTCCCAGTTTATTTCCTGTTGCATTGTATGTGAATAACATCAGCTGACAGGAAGTAAACATGGACCCAAGCTGTTGCCTAGCAAACGCAATTCCGTTGCAATGCACTAAAACGGAGCGTTTCAGACAGAGAGTAAATACAGGTATATTCAAGCAGACAGTACGAGGTAAATAAAGTTTCTTTTTTTAACATTACAGCATGTAAACATGTTGTAGTAAAAACACAAAATACAAGTAGGAACCTGAAAATGAGCACGATATGGGACCTTTAAATTCACAAATCATTGGAATCAGTCTTTTAACAGCAAATATTTAGTCAATTTGGAATGGGTATTTTCATTTTCAGTTTTGTTGCAATACATTACGAACTACAATTATCAATTTGAAAACTATACTCAAGTGTCATGGTCTTTGCTTCCAAATAAGGGTGTCACAATATACCGGTATTGACGTCATTTTTAAAAATGAAACAGTGATATTATGTTTATAATACACATATGATAACGTGCAGGCTAAATAATCCAGCGCCTCGTGATTAAAGGCTCTCTCTCCTGTTCTCTATACTCGTATTTTGAGTGCAATTAATTTGCCAAAACGCCCCAATGACGATGGTTACCTTTGTCTCACACACACACAACATGTCATTATAATCAATTATGTCATCCCTCCCTCTTACTTGTAGCCGACGGTCGTCACGGCATCGTGAGAGTAGACCGCGTCCCTTTGGCCTGCAAACTGGTGGACCTGCCCTGTATGATCGAGTCTATGAAGACGGTGGACAAGAAGACGTTTTACAAGACTGCTGATGTCTCCCAGGTAAAACCACTGCAGAGGCATTTCATTGAGGACTTCATCTTTATAGGATACATCTCTTGTTGTGGTTCTCAACCAGAGGTCCGGGGACCCCCAAGGGGTCCTTGAGTGAGTTCCAGGGGGTCCCCAGAAAAATAGTTTATTTTCACTGTGTAATTCACTATAGATTATAGAAGTATAAGAGTGACTATTCTGATCAGAGGTTTCACTTCTTCCACGGTTACCTCCTCAACTGTAGTTCATAACTATAACATTCTGGTCTTAATCATATCTAAAAAATCTTATCAAATGGGGGTCCATGACCTAAAGTCGATCAGTTTAGGGGTCCTTGACACGAGAAAAGGTTGAGAACCACTGGGACATAGGATAGAGCAGCAGAAGCTTATGATGTGATATTAATTGGATATGTTTGTTTTTGAGTTTAGGAAACCAATTGTCAATAAAAAGTACTTTTTTAAAAACGTTTTTTAATGTTTACATGAACATTTCAAACTAAGATTGTTCTGATGCTGTAATAGAACAGCATTTATCAGCAGAATGCAGAGTCATTTATCATTTGTTTTTTGCATCCTTGGGTCAGATGCTGGTATGTACACTAGATGGAGACCTTTACCCTCCTTTAGAGGAGCCAACCGGAACCGACCCCAAGAACAAGAAGAAGGACAAAGACAAGGACAAGAAATTTGTTTGGAATCACGGCAGTAAGTCGACAGATATCTACAACACACACAGCAGCTTCTTTGCTTTTCCATCAGGGCTGAAGAACTTTGGCACATCAGCAATGCAGGAGGCATAATTTGCCCTCTGCAGCTGATTGAACCATTTTGACTTCACTAATCCTGTTTGTTTTCGTCTCCAGTCACCTGCCCTCTGAAGAACACACGCAAGAGAAGGTTTCGGAAAACGGCGAAAAAGAAGGTTTTGACATTATTTTATTTCGCCTTCAGCGCTCCCTTCCCCTCCCCTCTCCTCTCCAATCCCTCTCTTTAGCATCCCATCTGATGATCCATCTCTTTCCTAGGCTCTCTTCCAACAAGGCATTTACATTTCATACAACAGAAACTGTAGTGAAAGTGAAAACTAAGATTTACATATAAATAAAGCCCTTCCGTCTTGGTTCGCCCCGAAGGCATGCGAAAAAGCAATTTCACTATTGCCTTGATCAAAGTGAAAGCGAGTGTGGTTGAGCACTACACTTCTACTTTGTCTTCTGAATAAATCTTCCTGAAGGTGCAGAGCCGAGTCATATTGATTTGGCCCCTTCTGTTTTTAATCGCTAATGTGCTTCCTGGCATGCAGCCAGCTGCTACCTTAGTGTGTGAGTGAGAGAGAGAGAGGGAGAGTCGGAGGAAGAGAGCGAGAGAGAGATGCTGCTAACACTACATGTAACCCAATCTCTTTCTTTCTCACAGTACATTGAATCTCCTGATGTGGAAAAGGAGGTGAAGAGATTGCTGAGCACAGACGCCGACGCCGTCAGCGTCCGTATCCTTTCATACACCTACAGATATGTTCTGCACGTCCGTCCTGCAGAGCCTGAACTGATAACCGATCGGTAGTGCAACCGAGCACAACAGCACTGGTGTTAGGGCTGGGCGATGTGCTCTTCTATCACGATACAGGTCATTTCATATCTCGATAACGATGTATATCACGATATCGCAGATTTTCTGGTAATTCAATAAATAAATAGTCTGTCTGAAATAATAACCACATGGTAAAAAAAAGCCTATTTTAATACACTCATGTGTGAATTAAATAAGAGACGAATGAAACGTACGCAGTATTTACTCATTTAGAACTTAAGTGCAAAGTGAACGTAACAGTTTCAAGTGAAATTATAGAGACTATGTTTTCATGCATGCACACAAATACAGAGTAAGAAGATTAAGACGATAGTTTGATTTAAAGCTGCAGTAGGCGAGATTGAAGCAAATATTATTTTTATAAAGCGGTCGCTATATCGTGACAGTAGGACATAAAACAGGTAACCTGAAAAAAATTCATGTGTCCTCTGTGTCCTCCGGTGCTCCTAACGGCATCTGCAAGATTCCACAGACCGGAGGAAAACAAGCAGTCAGAGCTGATCTGAGGTCTGCTGTCCAGCTGCCGTCTATGAGAGCCGGCTGTCAATCACTCTGAACTCCGACCAAACGGTCAAACTAGGCAGCGCTGATCAAATATGAATCAATATTCTGTTGCGTTAATGCCTATTTCTCTCCTCAGATGTTCTCAGAATCATCTTGTAGTGCACGGTTTAGCTGGAAAATGAGAACGTTTGTGACGCCGCCGCCATTGTCACATGACCGGAGCACAGCCAATAGGAACGCTCCCTCTCAATGAAATGACCTGTGATTGGCCAGAGTCTCCCGTCACGGGCTAGATTTTCTAAAGCCTGAAAACAGAGCCATGAGGAGGAGCAGAAGTCTAGTTATCTCTCAGAACACTTGAATTACAATATGCTGAAAGGTTATTATGGAACTTTTGCGCGATGATGCCAAAAATATATCCTGCCTACTGCAGCTTTAAGTGAGTTTGATCAGATTTTCTGAGAAATTTAATTTAGTATGTGCTTGTTATTATCAATTTAGACGACGTAATTGTGTATGATGCGTATTGCATTGATTGCATTGCAAGAGGATAAATTATGATATTGAATTATTGCCCAGCCCTAACTTTGCTTATCTCATAACAGAAACAGAAACCGCCTGTAATGTAGAATCAGATGGAGATTGTTGTGAATGTGAAATCTAACCCGTAGCCATGACTTTAGCTTTTAGGAAGCCACAGATAGTTCGTACTATTTTGGTCTTTTTAAGACAAACATAACCTCTAATGTCTAAAACAGGTTGATCTGCGGACCGAGCGGGGAGTCCCGACTCCTGCCTGGCTCACCTGACTTGACTCTATCTAATGCCTTTGTGAGAGAGAGAGATGCACTTTGCAAGGCTATTAGCGCTCTAATGAAACTCTAAACTTGCCTGACAGAATAAGAGCACAGCAGGGCCGCTTTGAGTGCCCGCTTGCTGTGTGTTAATTGAGATGGACTGTTCATTAGCGTTGCTTAGTTGCTCACAGTGAAGCTGGATGCTAATGATAGTTTTAGTGTTTGCATGCGAGCAGCAGACATACACATGACACACTAATTAAAGCTGAGGCAGCTTCTCTGGAGCATCATTTGGTATTTTTTACCCTTCAAGTCTACTTCAAAGAAGAGTCTTTTAATGTAGGCATTCTGAAAGAGGAGGATGTTGACCTTAACACACGATGTTCAGGGTATGAAATCATAGCAGAGGATGAGTCCAAGGAAGCTGATCAGCACGGCTCTCTGGGCAACCTGGACTCCTCGCCCGGCACCTCGGGACACAAGATGGGTCACGGGTCCTCTGGTAAGGGAGACATGGTTCTCATAAGTAAATCATGGATGTGTATTGCTACCTCGACCACATGGCCTACGGAAACACAGACACACAACGTAGTAAAGCCTGATCGATACGGTATTTTTGAGGCGAATACAGATATTGATATTTGAGAATTAAAAAAATCGATACTGATAGATTGTCTTAAAAACATATTTATGCATAATCGTGTAACATAAATAAACATTTTTGATGCAAAGACTCTTTTAGGACGCTTTTAGGAATATGACCTAAATATGCACTAATTGGGGCATTTTACTTAAAGGTCCCATATTGTAAAAAGTGAGATTTTCATGTCTTTTATATTTATAAAGCAGGTTTTTAAATGCTTTTTTTAATTTATTTTTTTATTGTGCGGTTTGAAACATGCTGTTTGGATTTCTGTCCATTTGTGATGTCACAAATATACAATATTTAGACCCTTACACATTTCTAAACGTAAACATTCTAAATGTGTCCCAGTTTATTTCCTGTTACAGTGTATGTAAATAACATCAGCTGACAGGAATTAAACATGGACCCAAGCTGTTGCATAACAACGCAATTCCGTTGAAATGCACTAAAACGGAGCGTTTGAGACAGAGGGTGAATACAGGTATATTCAAACAGACAGTACGAGGAAAATAAAGTTTTTTTTTTTAACATTACAGCATGTAAACATGTTCTAGTAGAAACACAAAATACAAGTATGAACCTGAAAATGAGCACGATATGGGACCTTTAAAAACAAGTAAAGTAATAGAGACACAGTTTCTAAACTATCTTAAAAGTATCTGGCATTCCCGTACTGCAGTTTCTTGTTCGTTATTGGCTGACATACACACAGAAATCAATATATCTGCAATAAGATAATATCGTCCGATTTATTACTCGAGCTCTACAAAGCCAGTTTCAAGTATAATGTAATTTTGATTGGTGATAAAACTATTGGCCTGTCTGTTTTTGTTGTGGTTTACGAACGTGCAGCTACTTTGAAATGGCTCTCGTCTGTAGTTCAGTGATTTCTTTGATGCTCACCTCGCAGAAAAGGTTTCCTTCTTCATTTTGAACATGCACACACCACCTTTGTGTCGCTCTCGATAGCCTCTGCCCCGATGGTCTGAAATGGAAATAGAGCTCACTCAAGCATTAGTTACTCTTTGGCCTTAAGATTACTTTTACCTCTGGACTCCCCAGTAGGCCTGAGTGAAGGCCTTCGTAGCTCCTTAGGTGTAGAGTAAGAGCTTACACTGAAAGGTACTTCAGTGAGCGGTGTGCATGAGTGGCATGACTGATATTTCTTTAAAAATCAAAAGTAGGAGCCCGGTGTTTTTATAACAACGACACTTCAAGAAGAATTACGAGACAATCTCCCGAACTTTGTGTCCACGTTAATAACACTGATGTGCTAATGTTCCAGCCCAGCGGGACGAACTGAGGGAGATCTTCAACGACATCAGCAGCTCCAGCGAGGACGAGGAGGACGAAGTGGACCGGCACGAGGACGAGGACCTGAACATCATGGACACGGAGGACGATCTGGTCCGACAGCTCCAAGAGAAGCTCAACGAGTCCGACTCTGCTCAGCATGAAAGTGACAGAAACAACCAGATAGGTGAGATGACGTCACAGAAAACGATATCACATCTTACAGGTTTTGACAAATATTGTTGATGGCATGAAAAGCTTTTTGAAGTTATGTATAATTATGGATTATGACATGTAGAGCCAAATCAATTAATCATTAATCATCAAGGGAAACATTAAAAAATATTCGCTGTTTCAAGCTCCTCAAATGTCTTTTATATCATTTTAAACTAAATCTTTTTGGACTGTTTAAGCGTCTTTAAGTTCTCTAAAAGCGCTATATAAGTTGAATTTATTATTATTATTATTGGGCTCTGATATGACACATGATGAGAGATAAATAGTTAAAGTGCGGGTCCATTATTTTTATTTTATTTTTCAGGTTTTTATATCGTTCTGTAGCTTCCCACTGGTGTTCCTTTTGTATTTAAATGTTTCTTGAAATATGTATGTTTTAGCGTCAAAATGCTGTTTTCCCTTCAAGCCCTTCTATAAGACGTTTCCCCACGTGACCTGACGGAGGTTTCTGCATGATGACGCTGCTACATGTACAGTATATACACATCCTTATAGTCAGTGTATTAACGTTACATACAGTAACTTAGATGGCGGTTGGCGTGCTCTGTGTTTAGAGAAACAGACATTGACGTTATTGTGTGGACGCCACACAATAACACAAACAAATGAACCGATCGATGCAGCGGTAGACCGGCAACTCCCGTGTTCTGCAAGGTAAAATAACTGTTTTTGTGAATGGAGTCTGGTCTGGTGGCTTTGAAGACGGCGATCTGATGGTTTCAGTTCCGTAAAGGGCTTTCTGACGGCGAATTACAGCTGTGGAAATATTCTAAATATAGCGTACACTTAAAACTGATTTTTAGCGTGGCTAAAATAGGCCGTCAGACAGCCCTTTCTGACGGGGAACTGAAGCTGTTATAGCGCTCTCTTCAAAGCCACCAGACTACATTCACAAAAGCAGTAATTTTACCTCGCACAACCCCACTTCAGACTTCTAACTTTGGCTCAACTAGTTCTAGCCTTCACATTATTCACAACCTTATTGATTAACTTCGATTAGCTCACTTTGGTAACCTACATCCCTGCTTTCTGCAACGGCTGAGTGGGCGTTTCCATTAGAAAAAAACAGAACAGATGCTGATATAGTGGTGGATTACTTGTTGCCAAAAATACCTTAATAATAATAATAATAATAATACATTTTATTTGGTGGCACCTTTCTGGACACCCAAGGACACCTTACAGGATTCAATTTAAAACATGGACAGATAAAACAATATAAAAACAACAGGACATGACAGAGACATAACTTTACGGACACATAGGATGGGTGATGAGTGCTAGAGCGAGTAGGCCAGTTTGAACAGGTGGGTTTTGAGGAGGGATTTGAATGAAGTGATATTGTCTTGCAACTTGCATCTACACACTTCAGTGTGAATGCAGATTATTTTGGTCAACTTACAGCCTTTAATTTTTCAGTCGTAGCGAGAGATCCTGCATGCTGATTTCAGAACGGACTTGTTGGCCAGAGACAGTCTGACGTGAAGTTAAATCAAACCCACTCAGATGCTCAGAAATAACCTCAACCAGGTGTCTGGACTTGATCAGAGCTGAGTTTTCTAGGCCAGACTTCACACACACTCACGAGTAGCCTTACTTTCACTGAAGTACACGTGCAATGCACACACATACACAGACAGACAGACAGACGGACAGACGGACAGACGGACAGACAGACAGACAGACAGACAGACAGCTCTCCTCCTCAACTAACCAGTCTGACAGGTGTTGTGTTGCTCAGCGTACAGCTGTCCATCCTGACAGCTCAATGCCTCCTTATCTACATACATGAAGCTGTCAGTCA
>CAKALG010014323.1:361-11090 GCA_916700815.1 Helicolenus hilgendorfi
GAGGAGGAAGAGGAGGAAGCCCCCACCCACCCAGCCCCATGCCTTAAGCATCTTTCAGATGGAGGTCTGTTGAATGGAACATGTTGTGGAGTCATATCTATAGTGTCGCTGCTTAAGATTATGGATGATTATGCAAAAGTCAGAGGGAAAAAAAGACTATAAAAATTAACTATAGCTGGCCAATATGGCCAAAATCTTGTATCATGATATAGGTCATTTTTAGGGCTGTCAATCAAATATTTAATCACAATTAATCTCATGATTGTACATGGTTAATCGCAAATTAAATCGCGCATTTTCTATCTGTTCAAAATGTACCTTAAAAAGGAGATTTGTCAAGTATTTAATACTTTTATCAACATGGGAGTGGGCAAATATGCTGCTTTATGCAAATGTATGTATATGTTTATTATTGAAAATCAATTAACAACACAAATGACAAATATTGTCTTGACTATGACTTGCCCCAAACTGCATGTGATTATCATAAAGTGGGCATGTCTGTAAAGGGGAGACTCGTGGGTACCAATAGAAAACATTTTTATTCACATATCTTGAGGTCAGAGGTCAAGTGACCCCTTTGAAAATGGACATGAGTTTGGAGCGTTAGTTAGCCTCTTTCACGACAAGCTAGTATGACATCGTTGGTACCAATGGATTCCTTAGGTTTTTCTAGTTTCATATGATGTCATATATCTTCAATCTAGATTTTAAAACTGAGCCCGCCACAACCTAAAAATCGCAAGTTGCGTTAATGGGTTAAAGAAATTAGTGGCGTTTAAATAAATTTGCGTTATCGTGTTAACTTTGACAGCCCTAATCATTATATATCGCGATAACAATATGTATCAGGATATAGTATGGTTTTTGGTAATTCAGTAAATAGCCTATATTAAATAACCACATGGTTTTGTATACTCGTGTGGATTAAATACTAAACAAATTAAAAGTGGTATTTTCTCATTTAACTAAGAACTTTAGTGCAAAATGATCTGATTTTCTGAGAAATTTTTGTTAGTATATGCTTGTTATCAATTTAGGAGATGTAATTGTGTATCATGATATTTTGACAAGATTTCATCACGATATGATTCCATTGAAAGACGATAAATTATCATATTGAATTATCGCCCGGCCCTAAATTGAACACAATATGGTAGAGAAATGGCGACCATTTGTGTTGATATAACTGGTTCAGAAGTGGCAGATTTCTCAGAGAAAGTACGACATTCACTGAGGCTTTTTCAGACTTGCATGATGCTATCATATGCTTTTCCAAGTAGTTGTCACCACTGCACACTTCCAGCATCTAACCATGAACCAACGCGCTCCGCAGAGAGAAACGCAAAGCCTGTGATGCGCTGCTGCATCCATATGCATCATTGCGCTCCATATCTCAGCATGGCAAATGAATGTTCAATTTGACTCCAACATTTTTGAATAACTGTATTTCAAAGTGTGTCAACCTGCTTCAAAAACACAGCTAATGGATGGCAAAAGCATGAAAAATAAAACACTCATTCGGGTGAGCGGTGCATCAAACTTGTATACTGGATTTTTTTCAGAATTGAGAACACTTGGGAGGGAGATGTATTACTTATTTAAATGCCACAAGGCATATATCTGTTTGCTTAAATATTCCAATTTATTCCAAGACAGTAAGTGCCTTGCTGGAGTGAATTATGGATGGTAAATCAAGACGCTGAGTTATTAGTTATGACACCATAAGGTTCTGTCTATATGTCTAATGTCAATGTGTCTCTCTTTGAGATTGGTATTATTTAAATGTTGAACTGGTAAGCTGATGAGCCATCTTGATATGAGGAACACATCTTTACTTCTACAGGCAATATGACCCACAGCGCAATATTATAAAACAGGAGTCACAAACGTGGCATCAGCATATTAAAAACTAAGTGGAACCAACTTCTGTGGTCAGCTTGTATTGATATAAAAGACTGATTTCACAGCAAAGCAAAAAAAACAAATGTATTATGATAGGATTTACTGTTAAAGGTCAGGTCCATCTGTGTTCCCTTCTGGGGGTTTTTCAAATAGAAACGGCCACTCAGCCGTAAGCAAAAAGCAGTTACACAGGTTATCATAAAGCTAATCAATAAGGTTATGAATAATGTGAATGCTAGCACTAGTTGAGTCAAATTCAGCTGTGCTAAGTTTGCAAATAACTGAAAGGTTAGTTCGGAAGTAGTGTTGTATTTATCCCGCGTTCTGCATGGTAAAATGACTGCTTTTCGAAATGTAGTCTGGTGGCTTTGAAGAGAGCGATATAACGGCTTCAGTTCCCCATCGGAAAGGGCTGTCTGACAGCGAGGTAAAGCGGCTCTGTACAGGAGAAACAGAAAAAAGCATTTTAACCACCTTAAAAAAAATATATATATATCAGTTTGCTGAGTGTGTATACTGTGTTAAGAATATTTCCACAGCTTTACCTTGCCATCAGACAGACGTTTCCGTCGGGAAAGCTGTTATATCGCCGTTTTCAAGGCCACCGGACCAGACTCCGTTCACAAAAACAGTCATTTTACCATCCAGAACACAGGAGTTGCTGGTCGACCGCTGCATCGATCGGTTAGTTTGTTTGTGTTATTGTGTGATTTTCTGATCCAAACTAACGTTGCTCCTGTCTACTACTCCAAACAGAGAGAGTGCCAACCGCCATCTGAGTTCCTGTATGTGACGTTAATACAGTGACTATAAGGATGTATATACAGTAAACTGTATATGTAGTAGCGTCATCATGTAGAAAACTACGTCAGGTCACGTGCGAAAAAGTTTTTAGAAGGGCTTGGAAAAATAGCTTTTTGATGCAAAAACACACAAAACATAAATCCCAAATTTGAATGTTCTGACTTTAATACATAAAGAATCATCCCACTGTGAAGCTACAAAATTATGTAAAAATGGAAATATACATATGTTTTACCTTTAATTAAGACCACTGCGATTCCATTTGCCATGAGGAAGGTCATCAGAAGCAGTTCAAGCAGAGACATAAAGGTGGTCTTCAGGCTTCTTCACACCTTCTACTTCTTTTTGAAAAATTACCTTCGTTTTTTGCCACAAGGCCGGTGCCCAATAACTCTCTGTGGGACTCGTCTGTGAGAACAAACACGGTGCCTCTTACAGCCCAGGGCGAAGCAGTCTCTGTTTAAAACGAGAAAAGAAAGTGTTCAATATTTTGAACTGTGAAAAAAAAAAGTGTTAAATTAATTTAGCCTTAGGTTTCAATTTAAGCACCTAAACATTAATTTGTGTTCTAGGTCATTGTGCACAAACTATATGCTTTAATTGACTATTTATAACACTATTTGTTTAATTTTCAAAACTGTGATTGTATGCTTGAAGGCCTGATTAACTAAAATCATCTATAATATTTTGTTATTCTGGATGACAACGCAAGCCTTGGAGTCCTTTTCACTTATAGTTGCAGTGCTGGAGTACAGTAGCAGGCTAAAATTCAAAACACTGCATGATTACACCCAATTGTAGCATTTTAAGTCCTTAAATCACTTCACTATCACAAACAGCTCTGCCTTACGGATGGGAACACAATAGGTTAGAGTCAGCGGGAAATCAGCAGGAAGGCCTGACCCTTTTTCTTTTATACAAGTACATTTCTCTTGATCTTGAGCTAGATGTGTAAAGACATAACAATACATTATGCATGTTAGAGAAGTAATTTGGTCCTATCTGATGAAACTCTGCATTAGCGAACATTAAAGCCGGCAGGTTCAAAGGCAGGTCTTCACGCAACTATGACCACGCATGCTGAAACAGAAAAAAGATCAACAAGGAAGGTATCCCGGTTACTTCGGATGGCATTACAGCGTGTTGGTTCTTCTAATCATCAAGACTGTTTGTGTTATCGGGCCGCGAGGTGACAATGGTGAAACATTAAAGCAGGTTTTGAACTGAATATTAAAATCCTTCATCATTTCAGTAACCGCTTTCAAAGGGTTTCGGGATTTCAGGGCATATAAATGTTTGATATGCTGCAGCTGGAGTGATGCATGTGGGCTACATTGTGCTTGAGAAGCACGCAGTCTGAAGGTCATCAGATCTAATTGTCAGACGGGCCGAGTCTTGATTGCTGCAACAAATCCCCACAAGGTTCATAGGAAGCCCGGTATAAGGAAAACTGCAGTGTGGTGTCAGCACATTTTCATGTTTACTGAAAATAAAGAAAAAAGAAGGGTGTTTAGGTCAAGTATTCTTAAGGAAAGCCAATAGACTCCAACGTGTGTATTGACAGAACAGTCACTTTGTCTCTTAAACAACTGTGAAGATGTGTATGCTTTGCTACACAATGCATCCACTGGATCTGTCCACACTTTGTAGAAGGATAATAGTTATTTGCATCCTTGCAAATAGTGATCAATGCATACTAGCAGTCCTCTAACCTCTCCATCAGTGCAGCAAAGCAGACGTCGGCTCAATTCTCTTCCCTACACATGATGTAAATGCTCTGTGGTGCACATTTAATGTGATGTCATTGTACTATTGACATCCAGGGATGGACCGGTGGCCGAGGCTGATTTGTTTAATATCCAGTTGAGAGAATTCTATTGACTTTCCCTTTTTTCCTCATCTGCTTGCAAGATGAAAACATATCTTCCTACCCAGAAGCTCTGACCTAATATGCCTTTCTAATGTTTTTCAGAAGGACATGCTATATTGCATATGTGTGTGTTTGTGTGCACTGTATGTGTGTGTGTGTTTAGCTCCATTCAGGACTTATATCGATATAAGCCAGGCTTAATCCTTTCACTCTGATGGCTTCAATGACAGCGGCACACCATCAGATAAGAGGTCATTGAACTGCAGCAGCCACCTCTTCATTCAGAATAAATGGGGTGCACCAAGAGTGCACCTTACTATGTGCCGCATTGCTCCGGTCATAATGAAAATGTAATGCATTTTGGGTTCCAGCTGCCATCGCTGTACCGCACTAGGCGGAGCTGATACTGTTGATATTACTCGTGTAACTTGCCCAATTTGTCCCTCGAAATGATGCACATACAAAACAGAAATTTCAACATTTGCTATGTATGAACTTACTCTCCAGGTGTCTTTAAAAAAAAAAAATTCAATTCAACTTATTTGTGGGCTTCTTGGCTCAATCTTAGCTGCATCATGAGTGCACATTTTTATGGCCTGTACATCGTGGTTGTTCAGCCTGAAATTGAAAAAAACAAAACCACCTTCTAGGGCTGGGAAAATACACTTATCTTCCGATTCAATACTGTCACGATACTTAGGTGCCAATTTTTATGTATTGCGATTCTACAATATTGCGAGACACAGACATAGTCACACGTGTATACTTCCACTAACTTCGCCAAGTCCATCACTAGCTCTCCCATCAGCTTCGTTCTCTTTATACATCCATGATCAGCTCCATTGGGACTGTTTGAATGCATCTAATATAAATGTCAGTATATGGGTGCTTTAGCCATGATGTCTAGCTCTGCTTTTCCTGCAATGTGTGAAACCCAAAGTGTTTCCATACTTCACTGTATGTGTAGTGTTTACCACTTTGGATTTAACATGTGAGAGTTCATCTCGTATCCATGCAGACCCTCCGCCGTTTTCTGCTTTCTCGTTTCGGCTCGCTGCGGCCGGCTGCTGTTTGTTTTGGTGACGGATACGGAACAGATATGACGTTAGTCAGACTATAACAATAAAAGCAATAACTTCCTTCTACCGCCGCATAGACTCAAATTAAGCAAATATATCGATTCTGGCATTAAAATTCAAAATCATAAAAAAAACAAAAAAAAAACACGATACACAGGTGAATCGTTATTTTTCCCCACCCGTACTACCTTCTAACTTCAAAATGTCCCTCAACCTTGAGGCCAATATGAGGCATGCATTGATCAAAGCCCATGTCACACTAATGCTCTTTCCTGTATCTTGGCACAGCATGACCATATGGAACTGTAGATGCTTCCCTTTGCTTGGCTAACCAGTCAGGTTGAAAGGAGCACGTAGCACGGGGAGAGACTTCTCTCTGAAAACATTTTAATATCCACACGGGCGTTGCTTTTTTTGCTCTGTGTCTGTCTGCAATCCCACTGAGGGACATGAAAACCAGAGACCACAGACAAACCTTGATTGAGGCACAGCTGAAACATGCTAATGCCCTGATTTTGTTTTCATTGGGAGGGCTCCCTGGCTGTGGCATATCATTTGATTTTTGCATGCATCGAATCGCTCCGTGTGAGCTGTCACAACATGTGTTTCTGTCTGCTGACGCCTCAACGAGCACCTCTCTTTGAGCAATCATCGGGGGTGGGGGGGACGACGCTGGAGGTTTATTTTGGCAGAAAGCCCATCATGCATTCATGCCCATTTCCTTTGGTCCGAGTGGTGGCCCTGCATGTCACCGTAAACTAGACTGAAAATAGAAAATGCACACACGAAGGCCCGCACAAACAAGACGATTTGAAGATTCCCCACGAGCTATAAAGTGCTGCAGAACCTGAGCAATTTGCAGTAAACTAATTATAATCCAATTTTCTAATCTCTCTCTCGTTGTCGGTGCTATTTTCCACCTCTCTCCCCGGTTTTCTCCAGTCTTGATAGTTTAAGACCCGGCCCATTAAAACAACCAGCGCTTTTAATGACAGCATGTTAACGCGGCACAAAAAGAACATTCTCCTTTGCCTTTTCTTCATTTAAATTCAATTATCAGCGAGAACAGTTAGACAGCAAGGGAATAATAATAATGAGGGGTATGCGCAGGGATGAAGGTGTGCAGTGGCCGCGCTGTGACATCTTTTGTTCTGTTTTTCGGATTGGCAAGATAATGGCGAAGGGCTGCTGCGAGGGGGGCCGGGGAAAAGTGGAGCTCACCGCGCAGGTTATCTTTCATGGTGTACAGGATAATCACGGAGTGGTGAAAGCTGGGGAACAGCAGAGACGTATCTTCTTGGAGATCAAGGTCAAAACAACTCAAAGGAAGGTGGAAATTCAGTTTCAAAAACACTCACAGCTGCCTGAAACATATTGATCTAGCTCCTCTTCCCTCTACCTCCAAAGTCATTTCTCTGATAGACTCGGGTAGAAATACATTATTTTCTTGTCATAGGCACCACAATGGATCACTGTTAAGAATATACTGCACTTATATAGAGAGGGAGAGGAGAGGGAGGAACGCTAAGAGCATGGCGTGCTATATTTGAAATAACAATTCACAGAGTGACCTCTGCTTCCCATCAGTCCTGTAACACTTTCCCATTCCGCTAGCTGAAATTTCCATCAATCACAAACACATGACTACAAATTAAGAGCGTCAAGACAACGCCGCTAAGCTAGGTGAGCTCAGAAAACGACAATTTGTCAAGTGTGGAATTGCTATAATTAGGGTATAGACAAATGTTACGTGGACTCCAGCACGCCTTTAAAAATGCATAGCTGCTTTATACACGAAAATCACTCTGCAGAAACTTTACACAGACAGATCAATAACAACGCCGAGCACTGAGTCCTCCGAGGCATTGCAGTAAGCTCAGCCACTGATGTATCTGAGCCAAGTGGCCTTTGCAACAAAGGAATAGCAACTCCCTCTTATTCCTTTGATTTATGCCCTTGGAAGTTGGCACATATTCCCACCAAAGAGTGTCTAACTATCTGATTGAAGTGCTTGATGTTGAGCAAAATTGTTATCCTTAATTCACAAAGAGATACAGATCAAAGTTTATGAGATGTGCTTTAGTGAATAGATCATTTTGCATTTGATTTTAATTCCTTCAAAACTGCTAAAAAATAATTTCCGATGCTTAGCGTCGGTGATGGGTGGTGACCATGCTTATGAGGCCCCAAATTGTGCTGCCGGATGTAGCATCAAAAGCAAGGAATTTAACTCTATAAGATCATTTATCTTCACATATTTAGTCATCTCATGCTGACTGACTGCTGCATGCTGTTCAGACGTCGTCACTTCCAAGTCATCCACCTCTCCTCCTTTGTTCCGAGCACAAATCCTTCTTTTATTATCCAGGCAGCAGCGTAAGGTCCTGACCCCACTTCCCTGTTGCAGTTTCCTCCATGTTTGATGCCCGCCTCCTCCTCCTCTCTTGGATTATTGTAATACTCTATGCACTGCGCTTTGATGTAATGACTATGTGCAACTTGTAGTCAGTCGGTGTGGAATTTGATGGAGCAATGACCTGACAGATGAGAAACAGACAGCATGTGTCAAATGTATCCGTGTTTTGGATTTGTCATACGAGCATCCATTCAGGGATTTGTGGACTTTTTGTTTTTCTTCTTTTTATTTCTTGTCAAATTTATGGAGTACAAAAATACTTTCATTGTTGTATTTTTGGTAGGGCTGTTAATTGATTAAAATATTTAATCACGATTAATCGCATGATTTTTCATAGTTAAATCACACATTTTTTATCTGTTCAAAATGTACCTTTAAAAGGGAGATTTGTCAAGTATTTAATATAAATATGACTGCTTTATGCAAATGTATGTATATATTCATTATTGAAAATCAATTAACGACACAAAAAAATGACAAATATTGTCCAGAAATCCTCACAGGTACTGCATTTAGCATAAAAAATATGCTCAAATCATAACATGGCAAACTAAAGCCCAACAGGCAACAACAGCTGTCAGTGTGTCAGTGTGCTGACTTGACTATGACTTGCCCCAAACTGCATGTGATTATCATAAAGTTTTTTCATTCACATATCTTGAAGTCAAAGGTCAAGGTACCCCTTCGAAAATGGCCATGCCAGTTTTATCTCGCCAAAATTTAGCGTAAGTTTGGAGTTATTTAACTTCCTTCACGACAAGCTAGTATGACATGGTTGGTACCAATAGATTCCTTAGATTTTCTTGTTTCACTTTAGCTTTAAAACTGAGCCTGCTACCTAAGAACTGCAAGTTGCATTAATGCGTTAAAGAAATTGGTGCCGTTAAAACGAATTTGCGTGAACACGTTATTATCGTTAACTTTGACAGCCCTCAGTTTTGGACAAAGTCACTTCTTCTTACAGCATGCCAAGTAACTGTGCTCTCACAGTTTTTCACATTGAGCTGGGAGTTGTAAACACCACAAATGATCCATTGCTGCTGATAATAACCTTGAATATATTGAATGAGGAGCAACTTAGAAACAAACACAAATAAACATCACAGTCTTGAATGCCGTCATCTGTTTAAATGTATGGATTTAATCATTCAATCAATTTGTCAAAGTCAAATTCAAGAGTAGGTGGTGCCACTACTGTATATCCAGTACCTCTTATTATCTTCTGCCAGTTTAATTTATTGACTGAGGACTTAATTGATTTACTGACACTATTCTCAAAGTCACCTCATCTGAAATGCTCCAGAAGAACAACATTGGTGCCGCAGATGAGCAGCTTATCCTGCTAATTGACTGTTGTTAATCAGATGAAGATGAATCTATTAATGAGATAATCCAAAAAATACAATGTAAATGGCTGATATCAAGCAAAGCACAACAAAACATTAATTCTGGTGACTCAGCTAGGTCAGTGGGCAACCTCCTGGTCTGAAAAGTGAAGCCGATGCTGAAGTGACTTAATCTTGCATTCTTTCTAATAGCCAGCAAGGGGCGACTCCTCTGGTTGCAAAAAGAAGTCTGATTCAGCGTTCGGTTCTTAACTCCACCTTCTCGTGTCACTTCTGGTTGCAAAAAAACAGGATGGCGACAGCCAAAATGCTGAACTCGGGGCTTCAAAACAGAAGTCCACAAACCAATGGGTGACGTCACGGTGACTATGTCCACTTCTTATATACAGTCTATGGTCTGGTTGTATATATAGTGATTAGGGCTGTCCTGAATAAAAATGTTTGTGTTTCAAAGCTTCGGTGAGAGAAATATTCGAAGGTATTTGAAGCTTTGCGAAGCAGCACGGCGCTACAGGCTGACATGTTCTTCTGTTTGTCCGTCTCCATCTCCCTTGTTTCAGTGCCCAGGACTGACAACAAACAGCGACAGCCGTCTGAGAATAACTAATAAATATACTTTTGTCATTGGTTATTTGGGGCTTTATAAATTATTGTTACATACTTGTACAAACAAAATTAAAAAGAAAGCATTTGAATAGTGATTTGGAGGTCGAATACCAAGGCAACGGTCGAAGCTTCGAAGCATTCGGGTCAGCCCTAATTGTGATACTGGCATGTGACATCATTGAATAACCGTTTACACTAAATCTGAGCATCGACGTGGGTACAGTGAGCCCATCATTCTCCTCAAGGTTGGGGCTTTTTTTCAATAGTGTGGAGGAAGAAAAAAAGTAAATTGCTTATGACCAAAAGCCTGACTTCAAACAGCACAGCTGACAATGAAGTCAATAAATGGGTCACATCAGGCAATCCAGGGAGCAGACAAGGCCAGGCTATTCTGAGATCAGAACTGCTACCCGAACGCAAGGCATTCTAGGTGACTGAGTTCATGTTGATGAAACTCACCTGTGTTGGGATCTGACAGAGCAGTTCTGCCGAGATTTGGACACATCAATCATTAATAAGAACAATGCAGCTTCGTTGACTACACGGGGACCTGCAGGAGACGGTGACACGAGCGTGCACTCTGAGTCTTTCTCCCTGGCTTCACAAACACACATACTTCACTTACACACACGCGCCAACAGGCAGTTTTCTTCGGTAGAATAATTGCGTGCCACCCTTGGCTGTCAAGCTATGTCACCGTCTC
>CAKALG010014324.1:360-16347 GCA_916700815.1 Helicolenus hilgendorfi
AGCCCTGCACTCAATTGGGTGAATTTACACCTGTACTTTTATGAGGTCAAGCACTATCCGATTGCAATGTGATCACCAAAATTGCATTTTAATGGCAGATGTTAATAGTTGTGTAAGAAAATATCAATACACATGAGTATTACGATATTATGTTCAACGATACTGTTTCGATTCACCAAAACACTGGGTCGATTTTTAATTAACCTCTTAAAAATCCGACGGCCCGCCGGTGTACCGTCAGACGCTATTCTGTCTGTCGGGGGTTGTAGCGGACTCAGTTTTGAAGTGAAGATACTGGCATCATAGGAAACTAGAAAACCTAAAGAATCCATTGGTATCAACCATGTCATACCTACGTGTTGCAAAGGAGGTGAAATAACACTCCAAATTCATGCTAAATTTTGTGAGGAAAAACTGGCATGGCCATTTTCAAATGGGCCCCTTAACCTCTGACATCATATGTGAATGAAAATTTAAATAAAAAATGTGAAAATATCAATATAGATTGCCTTGCTTACAGTATCGCCAGATTCTTACCGGTACACAGCCCTAAGTGTAAAGGGGATCACTGACTCCCACAGCCAGAAACATTGACATGTGTCATCCACATACACTTCCATCTGACAGCTTTTTGGTTTTGACAGTGCATCACACACACACACACACTCCACAAGCAGAGGAAACATCAAGTCAAGACATGGACAGACTGCAAAATATATTCATCCAAATACTCAGAATGTGCCACATTAACAAAGGATGATTGAGTGAATGAGTGAAAGTGAGTGTTGTGAGAGCCAGCCCAGTAAATAGGCCATCTGCAGCACTCGGGTCTAATTTAGGAAAGGCAGGGAATGAGTTGAAACGACTGGTGTCAAAACTCCTGCGAGTAGCCAGAGAGATGGCCAAGTCTGTTCATGTAGAGATATGTCCTGACACAAATAAGGAGGTAGCACTTTGTTACAATAATTGCCATGATTAATTATATATCAGCTATACTTTTCTGATCATAACATCCACAAAATATTACTGTTAACATACTGCAAACACCACAACTGTCTACACACCTATTGCAGTTTCCTAAATTGCATTGCTTTGTGGCCTGAAAGGTAATCCAGTAACGCCGCCGTTCTAGCCAAAGACTCAATGATCGCAGGGCCTGTGGTTTTATCTGCCGGGCCCTTGGGCGCAGGTACAAGCTACAGTCTATTCTTGTCTGCAGGGTGGCAGCCAGGTTAATTAAGATTACATTCTCCGTGGTAGTTTTGGTTTCTTTTTTGTTTTGTTTTCGTCTTTGTTTGCGCGGGCCAGGCGAGGGTCAGCGCTTATGACTGTGCTCAGTCACAGCTGCAACTAATAAGTAATTAGGAATGATGACAGTTTATTTCCTTTCGGTGTCACAAGACTGCCAACTACACACACCAGCAGCTGCAAAGAGAGCATTTCACAGACTTTTTAGGATGTTGGTCCGTATGAGTTTTAGTTGATGAGATCAGCCTTGGTGGCCCGAGCTTTCTTTTTGCTCTTCATGTTAATAACACTGGTGTGCATCGCTCCCTGCAAACCCCTGTATGTGTGTGTGTGCTTCTGTGGCTCTGTTCTCTAACCGGCCTCTAAACGGCTTAATAAACAACACAATTCTGCTATCCACATGTTTCAGATGTGTTCATCAGATGTGACAATTACGTTGAGCCTTTATGCTCGGAGTGAACACTGCAGCCACAGTTTGAGCAACAAACAATGCCACTAGTTGGGATTAATATTTCTATTTTTACAAATCTTTTGTAATTCTTATTTCTATTGTAGGGTTATTTTTGTTGTTTAATAGCCTGTGGTATGAACATATCTGAGCTTTAGAATGCATAAAGAAAAGAACAAAAAACAGTAACAGTAACAGCTTAAAAATTAATTCTGTGCTTGAAATAATGAGAAAATATCCACGTATATGACCTGAGATCAGAGTACAGCCTACTATTTGAATAATATGCTTCATTGCTTATTTCAATTTTAGTCCACATTAGATGTCTGAAAACAGAGGCACAAAAAAATTCATGTTTTTTTGCTGTGTTACATTAAAATAATTTCAAAAACCTTTCGGCTCAGAGGCTTTTGTGAAAATGTAATCCACTGTATTATTGCACTTGATTATCATAATATCATTCCATTACATTATGAACTAGTACCACTCTCCACTGGAGCTTTAGAGCAACAGACCAGTCAGCCACTCGCACAAACTATCACCAAGCAGATCTCAACAATCAAAAAGCAAGAAACAAGCGACACCCAACACCGCTCCGTTAAGACTCTGACTCTACGCAAGAATTTTCAGTATTTTATCAAAAAGCCTTTTCATTTCTGTCCATTGTGTGGGCCAAATGCACGATGCTTTCAATTAACGGAGAATGTTGAAATATCGACCACATACGTCTGCAAAGAAAGGGAAACATGTACACACACACACACACACACACACACACACAATAACACATTCTAGACCTATTTAGTCTCTTTTATGGTCTTCAAGTTGCGTCATTTTCCTGAATGATTCCGTCTGAAGGGCAAGGCAGCGTGCAGTGTGCATATGTTGGAGCGGGAGAGAGACTACGTATGAGTGTGTGTGTGTGTGTGAGTGTTCTCCCTTCTCTGGGGCATATGCAAGCCACGATCAGTGTAGCACTAAAACAAATCTGACCCAAGCAGTTTCCAGCTCCTGCCAAAAGCAAATAGTCTTAAATGCTACATAATACAGCACAGAGCAGAAGTAAAAAAAAAAAGAAAAAAAAAAGAAAAAGGGAATTGGTTAGAGCAACACAGAAAAACCATAACAAGGAAAAGAACGCAGTATGCAAAAAGAAGAACAGGGGGTGGAGGGCGGGAGTGGGACAGAGAAAGAGAATAACAAGCGTAAAATGCTGGCGGTGGAGGAGAGGGAGAAGGGCAAACGGCAACAGAAGGAAATGAGGCGGAGACAGATCGTAAGAAGAACGAGACAGAGCATGTTTAAAGGCAATTTAAGACTTTACTGCTACCAGGAATTACATTTAAGACCAATTTAGTGACCAAAACAAAACACAGAAAAAGCTGTGTTGCATTAAACCCATTCTGTATTAATTGAATTCTGGACAAGTATGCAAATAAAACTTACTTTGAGCACCTGAGGTGAAGTAATAAAAGACAACATCGGCATCGGGGAAATATGACCAACATTGCTGCATGTCAATTTCTCATTTTTTTTCTGAAAATTATGAAATGTAATTTGCATTTAATTGCAAATAAATATCCATGCCACAGTGTAATGTTATATTTCAATCAAGATGGAACTGAAAATAAATATCTCATTAGTATCTTAAAAGTCTTGGTAATGTACATTATATATAATCATTGGTGGTTTAGTGTGACATAACAGTATCATCAATATTATTGATTTACCATATAATCTGACTTTAACATCACCTTGACTGGATTTAAATGAATATGGGAGAGATTATTGAGCTCAACCTTTATGTAACACTTCTGTACATACTGTACACGCCACAGTATGTACTGTACAGAATGTACAGCCTGTAACAAGAAAACAGAAACAAGCACCGAAACCTTAAATCAGCGAGGATAGGAATCTAAGCCGGACCATCAAATCAGTAAAGCCTTGTTTTCCTGCATGTTTCATATGCTGTGGGCAATACGCCAAAATCTTCAAACCTCGATATAGGTCATTTCATATCTCGTAAGCGATATATATCACAATATAGCATGTTTTCTGGTGATTCAAAGTTAATGTGATAATAACATGTTACCACAAATTTGTTTTAACGCCACTGATTTCTTTAACGCTTTAATGTAACTTGTGATTTTTAGTGTGAAGTTTTAAAGCTAGATATTATATGATACTAGAAAACATAATCCATTGGTACCAACCATGTCATATTATCTTGTCACGGAGGAGGGAAAATAATGCTCCAGACTTATGCTAAAGTTTGGCGTTTTCAAAAGGGGTCCCTTGACCTCTGACCTGAAGATATGTGAATGAAAATGGGTTCTATGGGTAGCCACTAGTCTCCCCTTTACAGACATGCCCACGTTGAGCCCACTGCGATAAAGAAATTAGTAGTGTTAAAACGAATTTGCGTTAACATGTTATTATCGTGTTAACTTTGACAGCTGTAGCTGAAATGCATAAAAGCAAAAATAGAGACATAAAGACCGAGACAAGCTTTCTCCCAGTTTAATAGACTGACAAAGAGGATAAAGAAACCAGGTTTCTGGAAGCCTTTCCAAGACATTTGTAATTCCAGCGGGACCTGACTTTAAGACCAATTATAAATCCAAAAGCAGACATAAAGCTGTCAAATGTAGCTTGTCTACAGCACATGATGAAACCACAAACAAACAGGATGAGAAAAAAAAGACAAAAAGTTGTCAACAGATCTCCAGACTGCCACCCTTTTGTCACATCTTTACCCGTTTTAGAGACAGTTTGGAGTTTTTAAAAGTGCCAAAGAGATTAAAAAAAAAGAGACATTTGCACCACGAGTAAATGTCAAATAAAAGTTTATTTTTTTCTATTCTGAAGTCCAAGTGCTGGCATTAATGTGAAGCGAGCGAGAGAAAGCGAGCGAGAGTGAAAGTGTTATAGCTCAAAGCCGAAACATGCTTCGTCCTGTCCGCTTCGGCCTGCTGTTCTGCATTTACAATGGATCCACTGGTGTGTATGTACACGTGTCAAAAAGATGCAGGCAGGAAGAAGAAGAAGCGAGAGAAAGACGGGAGAGTGAGGCATGAAATATTCATGCCAATAGTAATAAGGGATATTGACTTTAACTGCATGTAGAGCGTGTGTGTGCATGCCGCAAGAACATGCACACTTTAGGATGACTAATTGTCCCAAAAACAGGATGAGATGGGTGGAGCCTTCTGTGGGGGGCCTGTTGAGTTACAACCAATCCCCCTCTGTGGGCTTGTCTCTCCCTCTCTGTGCTACAGTAGCATCAGGAGAGAGAAAATGAGGAATGGAGGGGGGGAAAAAAAGGTTGAGAAGGGTTAGCAGCTTGCTGAAAGCCCCTTACGCTGGGCCTCTACAGACAGACGCAGAAAGAGCGAGCAAGAAGGAGACACAAGCTGAATCTCATTTGCTTGTGTTTAACGTTTCCTTCTCACTCTGGAGCCGTTCCCTCTAATGTCCAGAAATAACACCGCTTTTCGGAGAATATTATTGAATGATGGCAGTCACAATATGTCGTCATTTCCTTCCCATTTTTAAGTGTGGAAGCAGAGGGGAAACAAGTTTGAAAATACGCACCTCTAACAAAATGCTTAATGTAGCAAAGACGGCTTTTGAAACCTCCTCGGGGTCTGAAATTAGCTTTTTTCACCGGCTGCCACTGTGGCGGGCAAGTATTTATTAGGTCTGCCACTTTTGAAATCTATGCGCTAAATGTAGGAATAACATTTTAGATCTGCTGTCATTCAATGTTCAATATATTTTACAAAAAAAACATTACGAGCACGGTAAATTCCGGTGTTTGAATTACACCGCAGCTTCTGGTGGAGCCCTATTTTTCGGGGTAGGGAGGGTACTGTACACAGTACTGTAATATACTTTATTATTGTCACCTGTGGTGGTTATTTGCTTAAAAACACACAATTCAAATAATTAGGAAATAAATGATTGCATTTCTGTTCAAATATTTAATAGTATAGTTTTAATTATATATCATAAGCTGCTTAGAGCTAGTGTTAGAAAGTAAATAATTCCCTCTCTAATTATCATGTTCATTATAACATTATCATATTATTATTTTATATTGCTGTGAAAACATCTCCTTCAAATAACTGGATTTACTCAAATAGAAATGTTACCAAATAGAGCACTATGATGTAGCTCAATAGAAACTCTGTTAACATTTGCCGCTAACAGCCAACGTTAACCAGCTCTCCAGCTGCCGATTTTAACACCGATTTGTTGTTCACAATGTAGCATTATCGGGGACGAAATAGGGCGTGTCGCTTTTTTTTTTTCCTCTCCACCACGTCTCCGGTTCCAAACAAACTGAAACATGCTACAGCGTGGCGTATGGCATTATGTCATTGTGCATGTGCAACAGTCGGAAAGCATCAATGAGAGGAATCTATAGTCACGGAGGCATGCGATGCCAAGGAATCGGACAACTAGGAGACGGTTATCAACGGGAACCGATTCTCTTTTCCTGCCTACCAAAGTGGCGGATGGCCTCGCGATTTTTCCCACCAATGACAACGATTTAGCCACATTTGGTGGGTGACAGGTGCTAACTTCAGACCCCGAAACTCCTCATATGGCGTCCTGTGTGAGCGACTTTGGTTGACAGCGCCGTCAGCAGCCGTGCAGGAGAGACGCTCTGTGGTGTGTTAGAATTTTATAAATTATGACCACACTTTTTATTTCTCTGAATGTGTGGATATCTGATGTTTTCACATTACAGGCTGTTACAGGAGTTGAATCTGCACAGCAGGTGTGTTGGACTGTACTGTGACTGGGCAGAGGAGTGAACCATATATTTCTCATAATTGTCAACATCACACATCAAGACAAAGTGTGGACTAGAAGTACATGTCAGTATATAAAATACTGATGTCAACACCCACTGAGACAGTCACTCATGATCAGTGGTGGGTAGAGGGGCCAAAAACTCAAGTAAAAGTACTTTGCATTTACTGAAAAGGTTACTTGAGTAGCAAGTAACGAATGCATCCAAATGTAGTAGCTAAAAGTGTGCGGCATTAAAACTACTCTGACAAGCACAATTTACTCCAAAAAGTTACTTGAGAACACAAAACAGAGTAAATGTAACTCGTTACCACCCACCTCTGCACATGATGTCTGTCTGCCATAGCTGCCTGGGCAGGTAACACATGAACACATATCGCTCCAGATTCGCTTTGCCCTTTGCCATTGTATTTCCGCCTTCTAGGCTTGCCGTAGTCAGATCCCACGCTATTGCACCAAGACGCTCGAGAAAATTAGCGTCGGCTGCCGGCCAAACAGTTTACTACTCATCTAAGTCCAGCCAGCTACTTTATCATAGAGAAGATAGAGAAACGTGCCGATCCGTCTGCATCAGTGCCGCCCACACATGCTCTATATAAAAGTGTGTGTGTGCTCAGCTGACAAGTTGTGTCCCAGCCCAGTAGAGATGAAAGAGTCGTCTTGAGTGTTAGCCAATATTAGCAAAATAATTGATGACAAAAGTAAGGTCTGAGCTCCAGAGAAACTACAGTGTGAACTGGGGATGCACCGATACCGATACCGGGTTGGGTATCAGGCCGATACTGACTCAAATAGCTGGATTGGATATCGTGACAATGGTGCAGGTCTGTTAAATTCAATTTTAAGTTTATATACTATATACATTATATACTGTAATTTGAATACCTGTTTAAGTTTTGACCAATTTGCTGCTGCATTAAAAAAGTTTACAATAGAGTTTACAAAGTAGCTACAATTTATTATTTGAATAATAAAGAACAATTAAATAAATGCATATCTATGTATTTATTGATCACATCTTGTTTTACAGAGTTAGGAAAGAAATATTTAAGTCAGTTACTTCCACACATTGTGACATACAGCTAATTAAAGTAAACACTGGTAACGGATCGGTACTTGGTATCAGCCGATACCCAAAGCCTAGGTATCGCTATCGGTATCAGGTCTAGAAAAGTTGGATCGGTGCATCAATAGTGTGAACAGAAAGAGGATTGAGGCCCCAGCAGGGCTGAAGTGGACCAGAAAGAAAAAAAATGAGCCCTCTTTCAAATTAACGATGAATGTGAACGCAAAGAACCGAGTCTCTTTTCTGTTGGTCCACGTTTTTGTCAATGGCGCTTTCATAAGCCATAGTCTGTTTGGCAAGTCCAAATCAGAGTGAAATTTCTGGGACCAGTTGTTTTGGTCTGCACCAGAGTACGATCACTGCATTCACAACGGCCCAAACAAACCACACCAGAGTTTGATTAAAACTGACTAAATATTGGTTTGTGGAAGCGCCCTAAGACGACTGAGTGTGGTTCACTTAAAAAGGAATATCTGTGAAAACACCTCTTCACTGTTGCAAGTCTATGGGAGACGACTTTGTACATATCCACACACACACACACACACACACACACACACACACACACACACACACACACACACTCACAATCGCCCAGGTTTAATGAGTGGCTGCACTAATGAGCCAGTCGTGCTTTTAGTGTGGCAGTAAAACACGTCCAAGTTAACTCTCACATCAGTCTAATTAAAAAGCCTCACTTTAAATCAATGGAAACACAGAATGGTTACAATAGACTTTTGGCAGCTTAAGGAAATATCTTTAGCGTGGAGTTTGGTTGTCTGATTCCAGTTAAACCTAATCAAAGTCAATGAATGAGCTGCGCATTTTCGGAAACATGGGCAGACTTTGATTACTTCTTGTTAAAGGCCTGCGTTTGTGTGACATGGGAAACATTTCTGACAGTAAAATTTCAAAGCTTTTTCCCATGACTATTCCATCATGTCATACGGCACAAGTTGCATTAATAAAATTTTACCTGTGGCCAAATGTCTCATTACACTTTTCTCGCCGGGAGGCAAACATTCCTGACTTTTACAGGACCTTTCAGAAGTACCTATATTTAGTTTTCAGCGACAGGCTCAATCCATGGCTGGCGGATTGCTTTTCTGCCAATTGAAATACCCCAAATTATAAATATATATAAAATGATATTTTATATTATTATTTGCCTCTTCAGCATGCAGAACGTAAATTGTGATGCAAATAATGAACCTTTAAAAGTGAAATTTTTGTAGGATCAGGGGTAGCAAGGGAACCGGCAATGTGGCTCTAACATGTGCCAGCACAAAATCCTACGATGCATTAAAAAAAATACTTACGAAATACAAAAAAAAAAAACACTATAGGGTTTTCTGATTCCACGACTTCTTAGCTTGGTCTACAGCTTATGAAGCAGGAAGCTCTCAAGAAGTATCTGGGGCAATAAGAGATGTTTCTTGTATTTATTATTTTAGAACTTGGCATATGTTACCGTTACCTGAGATCTGCTGTCCAAGTTACCTCTGCAAAGACCGACTGGTGATGGTGATTTTAGTCTCTTGTTAAGCATTTAAGCTGTTCTCTGGCCATGTTAAGCCCTGTGTGGCCCTTCTGAAGTCTTAAGTCAGCCTGACAGGTAAAATAGATGTTGGTGAACATTATGTGAAGGGCTTACTGGTGTCAGATCTGTACCTAGAAGGATAGCTTGGTCAAAATGGCAAACATTCAATAAACGTATAGTCAATTCCACTTGTACTTTAATATTTCACTATCCTTGGGCACATTTGGGAATGGGTATCATTACGATTTTATCAATACTACTATTCTTATTGATACTCTTTCTTGGTTCAGTTCTTTATTGATACTCTAATTGTTTTTTTTTCATTACTAAATAATTGCTTTTTATAAACATAGATTAAAAAATAAATAAAAAAGAATAAATTCAGAACAGGATTAGAATTTATTTATATTTTAAATGTGACTGTTGTTTTGAGAGCAGCAACAGTAATGTTTACAACAGCAAAGTCAATATATAAATATTATTATTACTGCTATATAAGATATTATCTCACTGGAAACAAATCTAAAATGTCAATAAAATAAAAATATTTAAAAAAAATATTCCAGAGTGATGTTTAGAAAGAAGCAGCATGATAATAAATCACATCAGAATGTTAAAAAGTACTGATAAAAGAACCGATAACGTCAGAACTTATCAATACTACCCGTTTAATACCGGCTTTCGGTACCCATCCCTGGGCATATTGCATGGATAAATGCAATCCTAGAAATTAATTTGTGTCTTAAACATATTGTTCAAAGCTAAAGTGCATAAATACTCCACAAAGGCTTATCCCGTATTCAGTCCATCCCGTCCGGCATTCTTGAAAACTAAAATAAAACAAATGGTACAAGAAACATTTCAAGAAAATAAACTGTATGTCTCTGTACACAACATGTTGATGCAGACTATTATTATCTATTTATAAAGATAGATATAAAGATAGAGATAGACAGATATACATACAGATATACATATACATATATATACACATATATATGCCTCATGGGAATTGAACCTTTAACCCAAGCATTGTGCTCGGCACCACAACATGCCGCACGAACCCTGTGATCTCGATGGTCTATGCTATTGTTCACCACCACCGAGTCATTCAGATGAACTGGCAGTTCTGTAAGCACTACTTGTATGGTAGCCACTGATTGACATTTATCTCGCCAAGCCCCTTAGGGGCTTCAAACAAGACGTAATCACACCAGCCACAACACCAGAGCCTCTATTATATTTATGTTGAAGCTACACAATTACCTCTCGTAAGGAATCCATTAGCCCCTGTTTAACACGTCCACATTAAGGAGGGTGGAGGAGAGGACGAGACTGGGGCCGTAGGAATAACGGAATAATAAAAAAGGGAGTAATACGTTACATGTGAACGTCACAAAGCAGATAATGTGTTACGGATCTATCAACCTCTAGCCAGCTCGTGAAAGCATTACACATGTTGCCATTGTGAACACCTGGTGTCTGGTAGGTCTTTCCTATAGGGAGTGATGTGTTGTGTTTGAAATAAGCAGAAGAGAAACTGGTCAGTGTGAACACCATGGTGTAACAGACAATGGGAAAATTCAAGAGGAGTGACAACAGAATACTGAGCTGTTTAAATGACAGGAGGACTGAGAAGTGCAGAGCAGAAATACTGCAGCGAGTTACAACAAAAGATGGAGGCAAAAACAAAAAATGTAAGAGTGAGATCATCATATCAATAAATCAAGCTTACAAACTCAATAGTTTTGACAGAAGTGCCTTCAGTATTTTGATCATGTAGCTCATAAAAAATAAGGAGTGTCAGTTTTAGTAGCTGCAGCTGTTATTTCAATGTGTCGGATCCACATTTCATCAACATTTAAGTATTTATTATTATTAAAGAAGAACTCAGATCGGGATCAGGGCCAAAACAACTTGATTGGGACATCCCTACACATTACCACTTGTTTTAAAACATCCTTCAGCTAAGCCTGAGCCTTCGTCTGTGACAAGGGATCGCCACAAGGGATCATCTAAATCTGCAGATTAAACTGGAAATACTGATATCCAAATATTTGTCTGAACTTTGAAAAACCCCCCATCTACATTGTTGACTCAGGACCTAGACCTAGACAAACCAGCATCACAGCTTGCCAAATATAAATTAATCACGGACTGACACCAACATGCCCTCAAACTATCACCAAATGTTGTTGAACACAGTCGACAGACAACGGTGTCATATTTCAAATCCAGCAACTGATGCTTTGAGGACAGGCTGAGCAGTGGTAAGGGCAGACTGGGGGAAACTGGCATACTCTGTATTATGAGTAAGCAATGTTACAATATATACTGTGAGGAAGTAGCATATCAAATCAAGCGCTTCCTAACCACGACCTCTTGACCTCGCATCACTGGTGTGTGTTTGAGAGAGAGGGGAAGAGAAGGAAGACAATTGCACACAATGTTTCTGTAAGTTATTAATAACTTACTCAGAATGCGGCTTTGTCACTTTTGACAAATGTAAGTAAGCTCAACCGAATCTGCCCGACCTGTGGCATCACTAGTGCGCACCCACAGCGACAGCCTGTGAACACCTTTCCTGAATGTTGCGGCTGCAGTCAAGACAAGAGGAGTAATTTAGGCTACTGTAGAGCAGATGGGAAACGAAAATGCATGCGCTGAATTCCGGTGAAGAAGAACCTTATTTTAAGTCTTGTTAAATAGCAGGAATGTAGCACAACCTGAAAGTGAAAGCAGTGCTCTGTTGATTTATTGGGTAAAAAGTGTTGGCACAATTTGACTTTGCTTCGAGGAGATGAACTGTGAATAAGGACTAGTCTTATTTTGATGCAAAGGTTTGTACATTAGCAGGGATGTAAATTAATTTAAACGTGAAAGTGCACTAAAAAGATTTTGTCCCTAAATATCTATGAATAATCGTGATAAATAATCGTGATCTCAATAGTGATCAAAATAATTGTGATTATCATTTTGGCCTTAATCGTGCAGCCCTAGCTTTCATGTAAACGTTACACTGGTTACAGATAATGAGCGGAACAGAGGGATGGTGTCTCGGTCCATCCTCCCCGTTGGTGGGAGATTACTTTGACCAGGAAGAGACTGTCGACGCCCACTCCACTATGGTCTGTCTCCAGATCTGACGCCCGCTCTGAACGCTCTCTTTCCACCAGCGAAGTTGTGTCCCGGTGGCAGAGAGAATGTGGGGTGCTAATTCTTGTCTCATTTGTGGTCTGATAATCAGTAAATTCATCAAATGTAGTGCCCCATATCTCTATTTTCCAAGCTACTGTAGCTAGCTGTGTCACATTTGTCGACGCTGCGTCGAGGCTTTAGTCATACGGAAGTTGGAGTGTAGGCCCCTTGCCCACTTTTTTAGAATTTTTGAAAATTATGCGGTGCTTAGGCTCGGACCTGGGGGTGAGGTTACACTTAAAAGCAAATAAGAAGCAGCACTGACTTTAAACTCCCTGAACTGAACAAAGTCACTGGAAAAATTTAACTCATGGCAACAAAGAGTGTGAGTGTGCAGACCTGAAGGTACAGCATTTGTACAATTTTTGAGCGTATGTGTGTGTGTGTGTGTGTATGCGCACATATATGCACACGTGCATTCCATATTGCCTGGAACTAGCTTATGTTTCAAAATAGTGTGCTGCACCTTGAGGCCCCCATGCATCTGTTCTCATTTTACAACCTGCCTGTAACTCAGCAGAGTACGAACCTGTGAGTACAATGTGCTCCACTAAGCACCTCATTACAGAAAAAGACCCTTTGTACCCCACTGAGGTAATAGGTGGGTGGGAGGAACCTTTAGATGAAGGAATCAACACAGCAATGTGACAGCGCGATTATCCCTTTCATGACAAAACCTCTCTACTTCCCAGCTTCTTCCACATTCAGAAAACTGTGATAAACGCTGTCGATTCAGAGCATGACGTGCGTCTCTTGCGCTTGCAACATGGAGCGGGTGAAGCTGAGAAACTTATTACTAAAGCCTTGAGACCATGCACTCTTGGTGATACAAGGTTTTGATCCAACAGCAGTGGGAGGTAAGTGGTCAGTGAATCATGTTATTGCACGGTGTAGCATGGTGTGTTTACTCACAACGTAGGAGAGCAGCAACCTAGTAAAATAACAACGTGATAAAAGGAGGCGAAATCAAGCAAACATACAAGTAGTGCAACAAAACCACGAAGTGGCACCATAACACAACACGTTCTTCAACAAACAAAACATTAACTTTCCGATCTCATAGTTGTAATTCGATCAAATTTACAGAATTGTTTTTCATCATGTTCAACGCCACAAAAAAAGAGAGACTGAAACAGTCCCTGTAATTCCAGCTCAGCACTACAAACAGAGCACTACAGCTATAGTGTTTTTACACATACTTTCTAACCCTCCCGACCCTGAGAGTTAAAAGTAAAATTAAAAGTAGGACTATTTAACATAAAAATGCTGTTGCAGTGTACTTATTATTTTGCTAATTCAATTCTTTAAAAGTCACCAGAATGCAGGAAAAAAAAGTCTCTGAAACTAGGGATGCACCGATTAAGATACTGGATTGGATATCAAGCCGATACTGACTCAAATAGCTGGATCAGATATCGGTGACAATGGGGCGGATCTACTCAATTCAGTTCTATGTTTATATACAATATATGATATATACTGGAATTGTAATTCCTGTTTAAGTTTTGACCAATTAGTTGCTGCATTAAAAAGGTTTACACTATAACTGTAATTCCTGTTAATTTTGAAGATTTTTCACCAAGTTGCTGGTGCACGATTTATTCATTTAATAATAAATACCAATTCATTAAATATATATCTGTGTATTTATTTGTTACATTTGGTTTTACAATGCTTAAAAAGCAATGTTTAAGTCCAGCCTGATGTTTCCTTACACATAAAAGAATAATCCCAGTCACTTCCACACAGTGGATTAATCAAACACTGGTATCGGATCGGTACTCGGTATCAGCCGATACCCAAAGACCAGGTATCGCTGTCGGTATCTGGACTGAAAAAGTCACATGGGTGCATCCCTATCTGAAACTCAGATTTTCCTGCGGAGGACGCCCAGACCCCCCACTTTGGTTTTGACATCCTGGACTGATGGTTTTGTTTAAAAACTCAGACTCAAAGTAAAAACACCTAAGCTGAAAAATCACAACACAAATAACACTTAATTAATCATGACCACTGAGGAGAAATGATTTGAGATCGTGAATGGCATATCCATACAAATTCCACAGGAGTAAGACAGCAACTGTATGAACAATAAAACAGAACACAATACCTTTTTCTTAACACTGGATGTTGTACTCTGGCTAAATAGTTGGCTATTATCTGATAACAAACGTGCAGGATGCACTATAGAATAGAATAACTTCTCAACATACAGTCCAGTAACTATCTCTGGTTCCCTAAGAGTCACACAACAACATGTTGTCCAACTGCAGTGAGTGACTGAAGTCTATCCGGGTCCATTCTATACTCCACTCAGCTCCATGCTGATCTGTCCCTTTGTCTTCCTCTGCCTGCAAAGAGGAGCAGCCTCCTCCACATCACACACTGACAACCTCCGGAGCAGGAGCACTTCTAAAACCACATGACAACATCCATCCGCCCGACACAAAGTCACAAACACTATTGGTTTAAAGCAGTGTAATAAGCTCCAATTCGGTTGATTTTCCTATCTGCGTTTTGTGGCTTTGCGCACTGGCCCTGCTGCAGGCAGGCATACACATGTGGAATGTGGAGGGAAGGAGCCGCCTATAACAATAACACACCACACACACAACACAACACAGAGCTAGTGTCCAAGTTGAATTGCGAAAATGTGCAGTGTGTGAATTGCCATGTGGCTTCCAACGCACGTAAAACGCGGTATAGCGAGGAAACAAAGAGGAAAAAAGCTGCAGGATTTTTTTTTTTTTTTTTTTTTTTTTGCTCATGTGCAGCAGCTAGCTCCCAACATGACATGCTAACCTGCTGAGTCTGTAGTGTCACACAACCGAGCTTCTCTTACCTGATGGGGCATATCAACCTTCACTTTGTGCAGTAGCAGAGTAGAGGGGGGTTCGGGGGGGGGTAAATGTTGGAGCCAGGTCGCCAAAATGTTCCCGAGTCAGTCAGTGGAGAGTTGAAGGCAGCTTCTTTTTTTTTTTTTAACAATTTCCCCCACGCCGAAAAACTTTTCCTCCGATATATAAAAGCAAACTGTCAACAGAAGAAGAGAGGAGGAGTGATTATTAGAGCAGGCAGGGCTATCTAACGGTCAGCCCGGGGGGGGGCTGGTATAACGGTAGAAGAGCCCCGGTGACGTCCCGTTACTTCTCACTAATGGACACACTGGTACGACAAACGTCATTCAATAAATCTGGCAATTTAATGCCTGGCTCAATACTCGAGGTAAACACTTCTCAGAAACGGGACTTTAACAACACATGTCGGGACTTCTGGGACATTCGGTTTTAACAACACAAGTTATAATGCAGCACTTCATGCAAAACAAACCAAGTTTAGTGTCTGTCCAAGCTGCTTTCTACCCGCACTGCTCGCTATTTTGTTGGGAAAACGTGGAACTAGAAGCAGAGCCGTGTTAATGAGATGCTGGGTAGTGTCTATATAGAACTGAAGAGTGGCTCCTAACCATTTAGCTGTGATATATCTGTGAATTCATGTTACTATTTGTCAACGTACACGGCCATATTCAATTGCCACATTTTTAAAAGGGGGTTTCTGTCTCCGTCTCCGTCCCCGTCCTCCTCCACACATGATGAGCGGCGGACCGACAGACAGACAGACAGCGCGTTACCGGGGCTCGGACACTGGCTAACAGAAACAGCA
>CAKALG010014326.1:2867-14622 GCA_916700815.1 Helicolenus hilgendorfi
GTTGACTTAACAGCCACAGGTGTTGATGTTAACAAGCAATTTCTGATTCTTACAAACAGTCCCTTTAATGTATATTTTGATTACCTATGGTCAATCATGTGATTAATTGATTGACAGCCCTAAATACAATATTTTCATCAGTGGGCCATCGGCTCAATCACCATTGTGTTACGTCACTTGGCTATATATGGTGACTTAACAAACATTTATGTCAATGATATATGATGATGATTGCCACTTCAAGTACAGAAGTTACGTAACAAATAAGTCAGAGTTGACTTGTGGTTTCATGAACAGTGGGTGAAAGTCCTACTCTATGCAGATGATGAAGTCTGTTCATCTCTCAGACCTAGCATCAGACCTCTTTGATGAGCGATCCAACGTGGAGGGCTGTGAGGGGGGTCTGCTCTGCTGGCTTGATGACCACAGTGTTTCCACAGCTCAGGGCCGGCGCCAACTTCCACATGAACATCAGCAGAGGAAAGTTCCACTAGTATAGACAAAAGAACACGTTAGCTGACTGCTTTACATATGCAAATCAGATTAAAGCATACTGTCACAAAGGACAGGCACAGTTAGACCACAATTCAAGTTTCACTGAATTCAACCCCCTTTATCAGGCTAGGATAAGAAGTTATTTCTGAAGTTATAGTATATGCTATACCATAATATGTTGCTTTTCACCATGTTATACACATTATACAGGTTCAACCCAGTCTCACGGGAAGGCGTATAAATACCACAACATTACTCTGACATTCCACGTGTCATGAGTACACATTTGCGCATATACGTATTTGTACGCCAAGCAACTAAACTATGGTAATGTCCACAGTAAGGTTGAGGAAACAAAACCACTAACTAAGGCTCAGGCAACAAAAAGATAGGTCAAGTAAAATCGTCATGGTTGGGCTTACAATAAGTACGTAAAGTAAATACTAAAATACGTACGGAATCAACGTAACACAACTCCAGAAAACACATCACAAACGTCACTAAAAAACACGTGACAATCACGTAACAAACATCACAAACGCAACTTACAAAACAAAACACCGGTCAACAACAGTCTCGTACACAGGTCCCCTGGTTAAAAGCCCAGTGTTTGTTGGACCCATCCGTCCTCCGTAAGTGTTTTTTCTCACTTTGTATTCTACATCACAAACTCTTTTATAAGCAGATGCGTTTACATTGCAGTCAGTACAGGATACATGACGTACAAATGACACACAGAAATCATGAAAGGCGTACTGATTGCACGCTAAACGCCTTGTGTGTTATCGTGGCAGTCATACGCCTCTTTGTGCAAAAGGGCTGACATATTTAAAATTTATATAATATAAAATAAAAACATGAAGTGAAAAAAGAAACATTGGCATTGAAACACTCTTATTGGGAAAAGTTGTATTGGCACTGAAAAAGTTCCACTGAAAACGCCCACTTCATGCAGCAATTGGCCCGAGACGTGACATAATGCAGCTTTCCTTTTACTCATTCTTCACACAAATACTTCTGTTACATTTTGAATGTATGTCCACGTGAGGAGAGACTGTTTCAAAGTGTGTGCTATTATCCCCATTTGAACAATTGCTGCATGTCCCTTCTCCCTATGACTGTGTGCTTTTTGTCCAGCCTTCGAATGTGACTTTAAATATGGTCAAACAACATGTTATATAAACTAGTTTGTTTCAATATACTCAGGCCCTGAGGCGTCTGCAGTGATGCCAGCATTGTGCCGGTCTGTGGTGGTGAAGAGAGAGCTGAGCCTGAAGGCCAATTTACCAGTCAGGTCCAACCCTCACCTCGGATCATGAGCTTTGGGTAGTGAAAAATTAGATCATGGATACCAGTGGCCAAAATGGTCTTTGCAGCATGGCTGGGCTCATGCTTAGGGACATGGTGAGATGTTTGGACATCTGGAAAGAGCTCGGAGTAGAACCCCTGCTCCCTCACATTAATTCGACCATCTCATAAGGACAGCTTCTGGACAGCGTCGTTTAGAGGTTTTCTGGACATGTCTATCTGGGAGGAGACCCTGGGGAACACCCAGAAAACACTGAAGGGATTACATGTCCAATATGGCATGGAAACATCTCGGGAAGGATGTCTCCTAAAAATTACGCTCCCATACAATGAAACTGCCATGTGAATGACATTTCGAGTGAAACGTATTTTGTTGCGAATTACGTTTGTTTTTGACGTATCACAAATACATTTCTAATGATAGTCTGCGTAGGGAGGAAGTCAGGGTGGTGGATGGGTCAAACAAACACAGGACCGCTGTTCATGTCCCGTGTGAAAACAAGTCAGCGTTGACTCATTTGAATGTACATCCAGGGCTTAAATAACGTAACAAACGTAGTCATTTGAACACAAACCATGATGTTTTATACTAAACCTAACCAAGTAGTTTTGTTGTGTTTTTCTTTTGTTTTATTTCAATTCACAATATATATATAATAATCCCTTGTAATTGAGAATGCAGTTTAGTTGTACTGGGAACGTAATTTTGTAGGAGACAGGGTTGGCCACTGATACCTGCACATGGATGAGCAGTGAGAAGTGTTCATATTACCATAAATCAATAGTTATACAGTGAATCTGGCTCTTGAGGGCCCTTGGAGGTATTGGGCCTTTGGGCAGTGCCGTAGCTTTATTAAATACCTAAACAAAGCAAAAAGCAGGTGTCAATTTGGGCTGCCATTTCTGTCTAATTGCAAAACAGCCAAATCATACTGTGTATTTTGTGAACATTTCTTTTTAAATGATACATTTATTAAAGGTCCCATATTGTAAAAAGTGAGATTTTCATGTCTTTTACATCATGAAGCAGGTTTAAGTGCTGTATAAATACTGTAAAAGTAACAAAACGCTCAATCCACAGAGAAATACACACAGCCCGTATTCAGAAACTGTGCTTTTGAAACAAGCCGCCAGGATTTTTGTCAATTTGTGATGTCACGAATGTGTCCCAGTTTATTTCCTGCTGCAGTGTATGTGAACGACATCAGCTGACAGGAAGTAAACATGAACCCAAGCTGTTGCACAGCAACGCAATTCCGTTGAAATGCACCAAAACGGAGCGTTTTAGACAGAGAGTAAATACAGGTATATCCAGGCAGACTATATAAGAAACATACAGGTTTTTTTTTAACATTACAGCACGCAAACATGTTCTAGTAGAAACACAAAATACAAGTATGAACTTGTAAAGTATTTGATGTAAGCAGTATCTTATTTCTGTCTCTCCCTTGTGATTATCACAACAATATTCTCCAATGGAAATAATAAAAACAACAACACGAGAGGCACAAACTGGGGCTAATAATCCAAGCAACACGCACATCATCATCATCATCATCATCATCATCATCAGTATTTTGGTTTTCCCAGAAAAAATCCACTGTATCACTTGGATGATGGTCTGGAGGGAGATACAGGATAATAAAAGGAGCTCTAATCTTTAGGACTGGAGATCAGTCAAAGTAAACAAATTCAGAAAAGATGTCCATTATTTTCCAGTTGCTCATTTCCATGTTGGAAAACCAATGGACAAATAATTGGGCACTCAAACCCAAATTAGACAGCAATACATGTGAGTGCTGCATGTTTATTGTTTAGGCATTGTTAACTTTTACACTTTGGAAACACTCGGAGCCATTAAGGGATCTTGGGATCACAAGTGGAGAGAAAGGTTCCCTGTTTTCCTCTGACAATGACTCATGCTGTGTGCGCGCCAGCAGTACTTTCGGTAATTACACAACGTCCTTCAGTATAAATTTCACTTTTATGATATAATCTCCCATGTCAAACAACAGGCGTTTTGTTCCTTTGTTGCCAAAGCAACATTAGAGGTTATAGGCTTATGCTCAAAGATAAAAAACGGAATGGCTGTATTCTGTCATGATGTCGAAATTACACTCATGCGTCTGTCTGGATCTTTCACAAAGTGCAACACAATACCATTGCCCCACCCTAAATCTGATGAAGTTATAATCAAAAGAAAAAAATACATATATTCCAATGTGTGAAAGTAAATCCAAGCAGCAAAGGAATGGAGTTGTGTGTTCTTGTAAGAATAGCCCTAAAGGGATTAGCAGAGAGAAGGTCTTGTTTAGGGAGAGCAAAGATTAAGATAAGGTTTCTGGTACACTTACCAGGGTTTCATTTCATCCTCACAGCCAGAACAGGCTTTTAAATTGAGTGCAGTTGTCTTACTAGAACTACACATTTTATGATCAGTGCTTTTCTGGAAAGTTAAATTCAGTCTTTAGTGGTTCCAATTAAGCCTCAATACAGTTCCAAGAAAGCCAGAGATATTTGTAGTGTAAATGATAGAGCCCTTCACTGGCCTGCTGCATTAAAGGTCCCATATCGTGCTCATTTTCAGGCTCATACTTGTATTTTTTGTTTCTACTAGAAAATGTTTACATGCTGTAATGTTCAAAAAAAACTTTATTTTCCTCATACTGTGTGAATATACCCGTATTTCCCTCAGTCTTAAACGCTCCGTTTTAGCGCATTTCGATGGAATTGTGATGAAATTGCAACAGAATTGCGTTGCTAGGCAATAGCTTGGGTCCATGTGTACTTCCTGTCAGCTGATGATATTAACATACACTGCAACCAGGAATAAACGGGGACACATTTAGAATGTTCAAGTTTAAATCTGTGTTAAGGGTCTAAATATCGTATATTTCTGACATCACAAATGGACAGAAATCTTGACAGCTTGTATCAAATGCAGAGTTTTTGAATACGGGCTGTGTGTATTTCCCTGTGGATTGACTATTTCGATCCTTTCACAGTATTTATATAGGACTTAAGCCTGCATTATAGTATAAAAACATGAAAATCTCACTTTTTCATAATATGGGACCTTTAAAGGAACACTGTGACATTTTAGGAAATACTCTTGTACCAATGTGGATAAGCGGTTACAGATATTGGATGGATAGATATGGTGCAGTCAGTCTTGCTGCTAATTTGCCCCAGTGGCCAACTTTGGTACGGCAAGACAAAAATCCCCTGCGACCCAAAAAAGAGCATTTTCCATACAGGCGTGTGTAAAAATGTTGTAAGGTCACCTCAAATTGCAAACAATTCAGATTTAATGTTTGTAAAAGTTCCAAAGTCAAGGAAAGCAACAACTTCGTGGTCCGTCACGTGATGCCATTGGGCCTAAAAATACTTTTTTCCCTTAGACTTCCATTGGGAAATAAAGGTCTATAACTCAGCGGGTTCAACAAACTCAGGGCTTTCACCCAGGAGACCGCCGTTAGTGTCCTGTGTGAAACCAGGTAAACGTTGACTTATTTAAGTTATGCAAGTATGTTACATAAAGTATTTGACTTACATCATGTACGTAACGTAGACTATATAAGTGAGGTACCGAGTGTGTTAAAAAGTGATGCCAAGGTGTCCTGACCAAGCATCCCTATGTGACAAGTTTGGAATGAGAATAGATTGAATGAATGCAAACCATAATCGCCTTGGGACCTTAAAAAAAGGTAGGAGTTCCAAAAAGAGGGCGGTCTGGGGGTCCTCCCCCAAAAAAATGTGAGTTTCGGAGACTTAGTTTCCTGCATTCTGGTGACTTTCAAATAGTGAAAATAACAAAATAATAAGTTCACTGCGACAGCATTTTTATGTTAGATTTTTGATTTTACCTTTAACTCCGAGTAAAGCAAACTGAATAATTGCCCCCCCTGGTGTGAACTTAGCGTGTTAATCTCGAGCATAAACTAATATTCGTCCTTTCAGACACAATGCGACAACTGCGCCACTGTGCTCTGAAACCCGTTATTTCCAACGGCTTGGGCCACACCACACCACACCACACCACGCCACGCTGGCTTTTGGCTGCATCTTAATCTTAATCGCTTCATCTTAAACATGAGCTCAAACTACTCCCTGTCACAACAAGCATAGACTGCTTTTTTCCGCAGGGAAACGACAGTTGGTGTAGCTCTATTGTCGTCCGGGTGGAAACAGTAGGAAATACGAGAGAATTGTGACCCCGGGAGGACACCGGGAGAAAGCAATGAAAAACGGGAGTCTCCCGGGAAAATCGGGAGGGTTGGCAAGTATGATCCAAACATGGCAGCCCAAACATCCCAGGGGAAAAGTTTCTCCCATATCAGCTGCAGCTTTTTGAACCTAATGGTCATAATCAGGAATTTCCTTCCTACTTCTATAGCTGTTTCATTTGGAATGGATATACAGAGCAAAAAGTCTTTCTGGGTCCCAGTGTGTCATGTGACCCAGACTGTGCTCCTAGGGGGCTCTGTACTGATCCACAGAGAGGGAACTGATATACATGTTTTCTGACTCTGGAGAGAACAGCAAAGCTGCATCATGTTTTTTTTACCCCAAACTCTGAGAGCATACCTTTAACTTAGTTAAAACACATGTATTATGATGATTATTATCCATATGTAGATGTACAGTAAGCCAGAGCAGAGCAGAGCCTTAAACCACAGAGCATAGGCCTGTCAGAAGTTGGCATCACTTAAGTGTGCTGAACACAAGTTATAAATGAGATATTGTGCAATGTTCTGATATTTAAAATGCTTATTAAGAACAGATTGTATTACAGCAGAATGGTCAGACATCCTGTACCTTTTACTCCACGCACACGCACACACACACACACACACACACGCACACACACACACACACACACACACACACACACACACACACACACACACACACACACACACACACACTATAACAGTACATAAACAACAATGATGTTGTTTTATTTTATTTACAGTGTGACTGTGTATGTGTGTGTTTGATTTTCACACCAGGCCAAAGTAATGTGAATGGTAATAAGAATTCCTATTATACGTTATTGCTTATAAATTCAAACCAGATTCCCTGTGCCCTTACCGGAATGATGGCTCCACATACGCCAACAGGCTCATGTTTGGTTAAACACACAAATGTGTCATCTGGAAAAAAAAAAGAAAAGAAAAAGTACAATCAGTTTGATCCACGTGTGGAGCTTATTATTTAGGCACTGACAATATCATTTTTTAAAATTTATCCAAAGGTTAGAGAAGCGAGCTTGACACCGGAAGGTCGCCGATTAAATCCCCCTGGACCGGCAGGATAAATCTGGATGGGGAAAGTGAAAAGCAGCGCTTGCCCCTCCCTCATTACCACAACTGAGGTGCCCTTGAGCAAGGCACTTAACCCCAAAAAATGCTCCATGGTGAGCTGCTCAGTGGCCAGCAAATCAGACTGTGGTTGTACTGGGACGCTCCCAGGTGTGAATGTGAACAAACAACAAAATCGAAGTTGTATTTTTCGATAATATTGTAATAGTGGTACGAGTTAGTTTTTTTGTCCAGTGCTTTAAAAGCTGCTTTAAAGGCTAAAACCTGGTCTAGCATACTGCTAAATACATCGCTTTAACCGTCACATACTGCATACTACTGAGGAACGCAGGATGCAGTATGTACTATAAACTGCATACTGCGTTCGTTAGTAGTATGTAGTAGGCGGTTTCGAATACAGCCACACAATTTCATTTGGAGGGCTTGTTGGTTCTTTAAAGGACCAGTGTAAAACAATTAGGGGGATCTGTTGGCAAAAATGGATTATAATATTAAAAAGTGTGTTTTCTTTGGTGTATAATCAACTGAAAATAAGAGTTGTGTTTTCGTTACCTTAGAATGAGCCGTTTATGTCTGCATCGGCACCATACATGCACAGAGGAGAAGTTTAATTTGGCACCGCTAAATCCTACACACTGCACCTTTAATGACCTTTTCTTACATTTTTAGAAAATTTCACATAACAGAAAATACAATGCAATATCTCTGTTGTATTGTTAAGTTGTTTTGACATGAATCCTTTTAGAATGTCTAACCAGTACTAACAATGAAGTCAACACTCCTCAACACAAGCTGTACAGTACATGGACGTGTCGGAGGCTCTGCAGATAACTGGTCAAACCTGGCCTCCCAGTCTGCACCCTGACCTTCTCCAGTTTCCCATGTGACTGATCACAGACTGGGAGAGACTCCCCTACAGCAGGACTCATCTACCGCTGCCTTTATCTTTGAGTCACTGGGTGAGTCCATGTTCAGTCACAGCTTACTGAAGGTAACATTCACTCAAGTCAGTTGGGAACATCCTTATACACAACGTGTCGGTGGAAGCTACTGTCAGAGTGTAACACAAGACTGAGACAGACAGCCCCAGGCCTACTGTAGCTCTGCTAGGCTAACACTCCTCATTCCAAACCGACACTTCATGTTCTACATACAAAATCAGAGGCAGGAATATCCCTCAGTACTGATGGAGCTATATCAAAAATCACTTTTAAAATGAGCAGAGCAGATAGATTTTAGTGAGTTAAGTTTTATGTAGTCGACCTGACCTAATGTGGAGAGCGTCTTGGGCCCTCGAAGATCTTTGTTATCATATATTTATATTTCAGATGTGAATAACTTGACTTTGTATAAGAATGGGAACATAAACATAAAGGTCATCACAAGTATATTTACGTCAGAGTTGTCTTTCAAAAAAACATTTTTACTTGGATCAAAACTTTGGATAAACAGCTGTAACTAGTGTGGTTAGGCTGTCAATTAATTCAAATATTGAATGTCCATGATTAATCGTAATTTATTACAAATTAATCGCACCTTTTTTATCTCTTCAAAACGTACCTTAAAAGTCCCATATTATAAAAAAGTCTGATATTCATGTTTTTTATAATAAAGCAGGCTTGAGTCCTATGTAAATACTGTGAAAGGATCGAAATAGTCAATCCACAGGGAAATACACACAGCCCGTATTCAGAAAGCGCGAGCCCGACGCTGACGTCCGTTGATTTCACGGCCACAGGTGTTACAAATAGTCCCTTTAACTGTTATTATCGTGTTAACTTTGACAGCCTTAGTAAATACTTTTGGTTTCTTTCTATCTCTGTCTAAATCTGTCTGCTAAATGAGTTATTATTAATCACATAGCCTGCTGGAAATGCATTGTTACATTTGACTGCATTTGTAGGCTCTTATTTTGGACTTCTTATCGTCATCCTATCTTTATTTCTGCTGTTGTAGTAGGTATGCCAGGTACATTTGTTTGCTTTTCTCCTTTTTCAAATGCAAAGCAAATAGTCCATACATTTAGACTGAAAGATAAGGTTTCCAGTGAGTTGTCTATCCCCGACTTATCCCAAAAAACGTGTTACTTTAGCTTCATCTGCATCCAATGGAACTAGCAGTCAATGCAGCAGCTCTACTAATAAAGCATTTCACAGTGATTATGTAGCCAGCTACAAGGGTGCTATTTTCATATCAAACTACAACTCAATTATGCGTCTCATCTTGATGACTGGTAGTGAAACTGCTCCAGTGTAAAGGTGGGGATTACTCGCTGAGTGGCTGCCGGCTCGATGAGGCATTGAACCAACACTGATTGTTAATCCTCACAGCCTGTTGCACCTCACTGATTACTATCTCAGCCTCTTCCTCTTCCTTTTGTCCTGCCGTGCCTTACGTCTCTCACCGCTCTATTGGGATCTAATCAGGAGGAAAAGGCAAAGCGTGTTTTGTCTATCTGCTGTCCTGCAGAGGCAGAGGAGATGCAAAGTAGAATCTGACAAGAGGGGGGAAGTATTAAGAGGCTGGATGAGATACCACCCAGGGCTGAGGACAATCCTGAGCCGGGCCCAGTCACTTGCACTGTAATTAACTTGTTTCCCAGCGGTGCGCTGGTCATGGAGCTATATTAATAAAAGGTCCCATATCGTGCTCATTATCAGGTTCATACCTGTATTTTGTGTTTCTATTAGAACACGTTCACATGCTGTAATGTTCAAAAACACTTTACTTTCCTCATACTGTCTGCCTGAATATACCTGTATCCACCCTCTGTCTGAAACGCTGCGTTTTAGTGCATTTCAACGGAATTGCAACGGAATTGCAACAGAACTGCATTGCTAGGCAACAGTCTGGGTCCATGTTTACTTCCTGTTAGCTGTTGTTATTTGCATACACTGCAACAGGAAATAAACTGGGACACATTTAGAGTGTTTACATTTAAAACAGTGTAATGGTCTAAATATTGTATATTTGTGACATCACAAATGGACAGAAATCTTAACGGCTTGTTTCAAACACACAATTTCTGATTAGGGCTGCGTGTGTTTCTCCGTATATTGAGCGTTTTGATAGTTTAACAATATTTATAAAGCACTTAAACCTGCTTTATAATGTCAAAGACCTAAAAATTTCACTTTTTACAATATGTCCCCTTTAATAAATCTAAATAAATCTATTCATTGAACTCCGAGTGCTGCGAGAATGTAGGTGACCAACGCAGCAGTACTGTGCCCGAACGCATCCTGTATAGACACACACATATTTATACAGTATATACACAGTAGGCAATACAGTATATAGTCTGTGGGTTACTGTGTGGTTGTCTCTGCTGTCTGTTGTTTTTAACAATGGCTGCATGTAAAAGTTTTCCTCACAGGATGTTTCACATCTTTCTGGTCTTTTGTTGAATCCCTGAGAGTTAGAATAAGATGAGATACACACTCACCTACAGGTAGACTCTTGCCATGGATCTTGTCGGCCCAGCCCGCATAGTAACGAAGGGTTTTGATACTGCCGTCCAGGTCAATGAAGAAGGACTGCAGGAAGGGCTTCCCCGTGTCCAGAGTCTCCAGGGTCTAAAGAACCAGGAAAACTAGCATCACGTCAAGCACGTAGCACTAACATCTTGGCAAAATCAGAACTACTCTAAGGAAACTGTAAATGATGCTAGGCTGCCTAATTATATAGCTTCAACTTAACTATTGCTGCTATGGTTAGTCAAACTTATTTGGAAGACAAAATGAAGGCGAACGGTAAAATGATCACCCAAACTGTGTGTTGTACACTCCCATCACACTTCCTGCTTGCCCTTGGACCTCCTGTACACTTTTCCTGTGTAATGAGGGATGATTAGCAACGTTTCACTCGATTTCTGTTTGAACCTCCAAATGAAGTGATCTAGAGAATGTGGATAGACCTTGTGTCAAACCTGTGTGATCATTGATGTGATGTGTGACAGACCTCACAGCCCAGTCGCACAGCAGCTCCATAAATAGTCACAAAATTGAATGTATTGATTTCTGTACATAGACACGAATTTTCACATTTCACATTTTTCAGAATTGATTTCGCGCTGACCATCACAAATTCAATTCTTATGATTATCCACATAATTGTGAACCGGGAAGTGGCAAATGCCACGTAGGGAGGAGGCTGTTGTAGGTGGGTGGGTCAAAAAACACCAGACTTTTGCCCAGGAGACAGCTGCTAGTGTCCCGTGTGAAACCATAAGTCAAAGTTGTTTTATTTGTCATGTAACTTCTGTAGTTACGGCACATTATGACTTATTTTAACCCAAACCACAATCTTTTCCTAAAGCAAACTAAATCGTTTTTGTTTTGTAACTTCTGTACTTTTCTGGATTTTGGTCTTTTTATTAGTCCAACCAGTCACACAGCAGCTTTTTGTATGTCGGCCAGGTGAACATTAACATTAGACCCCTGACTGCTCTCTATTCAATAGCGTGTTGCTGGTTAATAGCTACTGTAGCGGTTAGCCCTCAGTCGGAAACAAAACGGTAAAGGTCAATATAGTATTGCTGATATGTCCGATTCAAAATGAAGCGAACGTTAGCGGCCCCGGTAGACTACGGCGTAAGTTTGAAGTTAAGTTTTAAGGCATAGTCGCTT
>CAKALG010014331.1:0-10300 GCA_916700815.1 Helicolenus hilgendorfi
CAGTATAGTTTTGGCATCATTGGGCAAAAATTCCACAATAACCTTTCAGCATATTGTAATTCAAGTGTTCTGAGAGATAACTAGACTTCTGCTCCTCTTCATGGCTCTGTTTTCAGGCTTTAAAACATCTAGCACGTGACGGGAGACTTTGACCAATCACAGGTCATTTCAGAGAGAGAGAGCGTTCCTATTGGCTGAGCTCCGGAACTTGCCGTTCCTTCAAGCCGGGTCACAATCGTTCTCATTTTACAGCTAAACCGTGCACTACAAGATGATTCTGAAAACATTTGAGGAGAGAAATAGGCATTAACGTAACAGAATATTGATTCATATTTGATCAGCGCTGCCTAGTTTGACCGTTTGGTCGGAGTTCGCGAGTGATTGACAGCCGGCTCTCATAGACGGCAGCTGGACAGCAGACCTCAGATCAGCTCTTACTGCTTGTTTTCCTCCGGTCTGTGAAATCTTGCAGATGCCGTCAGGAGGACATGATCTTTTTCTTATTACCTGTTTCATGTTTCAGAATATAGCGACCGCTTCATAAAAATAACTTTTATTAAATCATATTTGCTCCGACCTCGCCTCCTTCAGCTTTAATTTTGCTCTCAAAGTAAAAGTAGAAAGTAGCAGCGAGCACGTCTCCAGATCTTGAAGAGTATCGGGTGCCAGGTAGAAGTAGAAATGATGCCGATGACGGCTTACAGCTGAAACACGTTCATTTTTTTTTTTGCTCAGAAACTAAGAAAGACCTTTTATCTGTGAGTGCCGGTGATTTGTTTATTCTGCTCTCAAAGTGCGCCAGATTGATGCAATTTATTTTAAAATATAGGCTACAAAATGTTCTTTCTCAAAGGCATGATGTTTCCAAAGTCAATGAGCAATCGTGTTAAATAATCCTGGTCTCAATATAAACCAAAATAATTATGATTTTAGCCACAATCGGGCAGCCCAGTATAAGACAATGAGATTTATCCCTAACTACATTTTGAAGCCTTCACAGTATACTCTGTACAGTCCAAAAATCTAAATGCTTTAATAACACACATAAAAGCCAACACCCAGAAGGAGAGGTACTATAAGAGAGACAGATCTTTTTTTTTTCCCCTACCCTCACTTCCAAGGCCACTCTTGTTCTCAGCGTTAGAGACGGCAATGACTCACATATCGATGTCCTTCTCTTGTGACAAAAGGAAATCATTCACTCTGCAAACACTGGAACCTCCCACTAATGTCCCGACGTTGAGGTAAATGTGCTGAGGAATCAATGGAAAGTTTTTTTGTTTTTTTTTGAGAATTGACCACGATCAGCCCAATGACAAACACAGAACACGGCGGCGTCTGTCAGAAGCGTTCAATCACGGAGACGAGCCCCGAGCGTTGTGACATTCATTTCTTCTCTACCTGATGACATTTTCGTATGCTCAGGCTATGAATGCAGGCTTTAGATACATAATGGATTTTACATTGTGGAGGTTTGTGAATATGGGAAACATAATGTTTTTTTTATGACAACCTGCACAGACCATAACTACGTATATGTTCCAATCTGTGCCCGGCTTATTAAGGAACACAGTAGAGAAGGAACATCCTGATATATACTGGAAAAACAAAGTTCGGAAACTTGTGTTTGGTGGATTATTTCTCTGTTGTTACAATGCTAATTGGTATTGTATTTTACATCGTTGGAAAGCCTGTTTATTTACCTTCGCAATGATGTCCAACTTGTAAGGATCATGCATTTGTGGGATGAGCAGCACAGCTGATTATGTGGGTAGCGCCCAAGAAAAATTTGCCAAAATGCTCATGCCAATGATAAACAGTGTATTCTCCTGTAAATATTGACCCTTGTTTTGAGGTGTTTGGTGGATTGGCTGATTGAACTCTCTATCAGTAACAAGGAACAAACAAGACATATTGGCAATTTTACACTTCAAAAATTTGTTATATTGGCAGAGCATTTTGGCAATTTTTTTTTGGGGCGTTACCCACATAATCAGCTGTGCTGCTCATCCCACAAATGCATGATCCTTACAAGTTGGACATCATTGCGAAGGTAAATAAACAGGCTTTCCAACGATGTAAAATACAATGCCAATTAGCAATGTAACAACAGAGAAATAATCCACCAAACACAAGTTTTCGCAATGATGTCCAACTTGTAAGGATCATGCATTTGTGGGATGAGCAGCCCAGCTGATTATGTGGGTAGCGCCCCAAAAAAAATTGCCAAAATGCTATGCCAATATAAAAAATTTTGAAGTGTAAAATTGCCAATATGTCTTGTTTGTTCCTTGACACTGATAGAGAGTTCAATCTGCCAATCCACCAAACAACTCAAAACAAGAGTCAATACCTACAGGAGAATACACTGTTTGCCATTGACGGAGCATTTTGGCAAATGTTTCTTGGGCGCTACCCACATAATCAGCTGTGCTGCTCATCCCACAAATGCATGATCCTTAAAAGTTAAACATCATTGTGAAGGTAAATAAACCGGCTTTCCAGCTATGTAAAATACAATACCAATTAGCAATGTAACAACAGAGAAATAATCCATCAAACACAAGTTTCCGAACTTTCTTTTTCCAGTTTATTAGCATTGCTGGTGAGTCATTTCACGTCTATATAGTATTTAAACCGGCTTCATTTTGCTTTCACCTACTCACTATAAAGCCCATAATATTTTAATCTTAACCATATTTCCCTGAGTCACAATCTAGTATCACAAATTATACAAGTGTTATACGTTAGGGCTGACAACTTATTAGCGCTCTGCAGCTCTTAATAGTTTAATTCATGCCCGGCATTTATATTTGTTGCGTGGATGGACAGAACATACTTGCCTGCCTATATGCTAAAGGTTGACAGAATCCAGCGTGTGGGAAGAAAACATGCCAGGTGGTATTTTAGGCCCAATTACCCATATGTTTGGGACAAGTGACCTTTCCACGCTGGTGCACTGTCTGAATGTCCAGGTAGCAACAGCTACCAGCCATCAAAAACGGTTTATTGAAGTGTTATTCTCAGCCTTTCCCCCAAAGGTTACGGCTGAGCTCTCACACTCACTACGCATCAGCTTCCTAATGTGTGTCACACACACCGACGGCGGCCCACAATGAAGTAAGAGCGAGCAGATGGCTGATGAGCTAGATTCATAATTTCGCCGTTCCTCTTTTTATCTCGGATAAAATATTAGCGGGCTGTCATCCCTGACACAGTTATGATCCCACTTTGCTTCCCTTCTCTTCCAAACAGGACTTTATGGCTGCATTTAATTCTGCGGCGGTTCATCAGGGTTTCGGAAGGCAATTACCCAGCGATGGGACGCTCATCCTAAATCTGAACCATGCTACTTTTTCATTAAATAGCATATGGTCTCCTGTGGCCGGTAAAATACACCCGATATGAAACTACAGAGACAGTCCCACTGCGGCGGCGGCATTACTTTCACTCTCAGCACCGTGCTGACTATTTTGTAGCAGAATCACGGAGAAACAATTCACCTAAATCATTAAATAAGTTGGTTACGTATCAGTTACTCCACCAGCTGCGGCTCAAAAGAGCAGACTGCAATGTAGCGGCGAGACATTTACACAGCTCAGACTTAACAAGAAGAACTCGAGGTTTTGTTCTTACTGTCACTCCCTCTGCGAGCGCCGTACAAGGAATGGGATGATGCAACAATTGTTGGGAAATGACTACCGAAAATACAGAAAAAGAAAAGGCAAGCCGAGGTATAAAAAAAAAAAAAAGTGATGGTGTGTCTGGCCTGACAGGATATGTAAAAAAAAAAATATATAAAGTAACTGAGATTGATGCATCATAACGACACAATCTCAAACTGTCTAGATCAAAACTCCTCCACATTAAACAACAAAATATGTTGTTTTTGTTTGACGCCCTCCAGAGCAACACTGATCTGACAGCTCCATCAGCCAGACAGCATCATTTGTCTGAGCTTTCCGAAACTGTTACAAATCACTGCTATAAAAATAAATACCTGTTGTCATGAGACAACGCTCTGGTTGAGGTTTTGGTTAGAGGAAACGTCATGGTGTGGGTCGCACCTTTTTTATCTGTTCATAATGTTCCTTAAAGGGAGATTTGTCAAGTATTTAATACTCTTATCAACATGGGAGTGGACAAATATGCTGCTTTATGTAAATGTATGTATATATTTATTATTGGAAATCAATTAACAACACAAATCAATGACAAATATTGTCCAGAAACCCTCACAGGTACTGCATTTAGCTCAAATATGCTCAAATCATAACATGGCAAACTGACAGCGTGTCAGTGTGTTGACTTGACTATGACTTGCCCCAAACTGCATGTGATTATCATAAAGTGGGCATGTCTGTAAAGGGGAGACTCGTGGGTACCCATAGAACCCATTTACATTCACATATCTGGAGGTCAGAGGTCAAGGGACCCCTTTGAAAATGGCCATGACAGTTTTTCTTCGCCAAAAATTTAGCGCAAGTTTGGAGCGTTATTTAGCCTCTTAAGCTGGTATGACATGGTTGGTACCAATTGATTCTTTAGGTTTTCTAGTTTCATATGATGTCATTATCTTCACTCTCGCTACAACCTAAAAATCGCAAGGCGTTAATGAGTTAAAGAAATTAGTGGCGTTAAAACTAATTTGCATTAATGCATGTGCTAACTTTGACAGCCCTAGTTAAGATGGGTACCTCTCTAAAGTTATGGGAGCTTCGTCATCTTGGTGATCATAGTAAACATGTGTTAAAGGTTTTGGAACAAAACCCAAGGGAGGAGGTTGAGGTGGATGGATGGGTCGAGAAAACATCTCACTTCGCCACTTGGCTTCCTTTATTCCCGTCATAATTTGGACTCCGTCATCACTTTAACGTGAATGTGTTGTTTTGGGGCACTAGCTGAAACGATTCTTTCGTTCTTCTTGTGAGGACAGTCTCCTGGATCAATGTCATTAAAATACGCAGGAGCCTAGAAGGAATGTTGGTATGGGTCTCCAGGTTCTGTTATACAGTGACAGCTTCATGTTAACTTGTTAAGGCTGCATTCACACGAGATCAGGCGATGCAGCGAAAACAAGTTTTTTTCCATTCATTTTGAATGGGTGTAGTGAGTTTGGGCTGCAGCAGCTGCCGAATAAGTAGAAACAGAATCAGCTTTTGGAGAAACGCAATACCAGACGACACGCTGTGGTGGACAATCACGTAACCGGCGATCCAGAGCTGTACAACCGAGCCATAAGGGCCCATTAAAGTGAGTCGCCCTGACCTCTGCACAACCCTGCGGAGAGTCACTGTAACACCTGATCTTGTGTGAATACAGCCTAAGAAAGATCCCTATACAGATCCTAAATTTGGGAAAAAAGAGAGCACAGGTATCGGATCAGTGTGCAAAGTATCGTGAGTTTAGCTATCGGTATCAGGAGAGAAAAAGACGTATCTGAACCATGACTTAATTTCCTTTACTTCATTAAACCATCAAGTCCTGACATAAATATAAGCATTTATTTTCCAAGCTAATTAATTGGCTTAAAAAGGGATTATCCAACGTGCTCTAAATGTCTGAGTTCTCAGAGTTTAAGGTCCAAGTAAACAAACAGCAGGCGTGTTTTTGAGACCCCAGAACGCTGTTCTCTAACGCTGCATTCAGGTTTCACTCTCTCCGGCGCGCTCGAAGCCTTTTGCACACGTGTGTCGGCCATCAATTGCTGCTTGATCAAAGCCAACCACCTTTACCGAGCCCTCATTTTTTAATGAATGAGGAGGCTCACATGGAAGACGGGAAGCAGAGATTGGGGAGATTGGGGGGGATGTACTGTAACGGCACCAGACTCCCTGCGCACCAGCCCTCATTTTAGAAACACTGGCTAAAGGTTAATGCTCCGCTACCTGCTGAGGAGAGGGAGGGAAAAGAGCAGGGGGATCAAAGCTTTTAGGCATGCATTTCTGTGAATTTAAAATTCATATACTGCATGTCTGATAGAACAGGACTGGATCAGACAGAATATGCACAGAAGAAGGCGAGGCACGCGGTCTTATAAATGTCCAACATTAACATTTAACCCTGAAACTTCTTCTTCTGGACACGTGAACGATCTTTACTCGGAAAACACAGTTCCTAAATGAAATGAAACGAGTTAAATCTCGTATGAAAGTGAATCAAAGATGTATCAACTATGCAGATTTTAGATATGGGTTTATTACAGAACCAGCCGAGCAATCTGGGCCTCTGTCTTTTCTATATTTAAGGACCATCATAAATACTGTTGTGTGCCGCTTATGCCACGGAAGAACCATTAAAATATGTCTATTTTAGGTGAATTTCCTGGAGGTCCTGCTCCGAATCATTTTTAATAGAGTTGCAAATACAAATGTCAAATTGTGGGCTGAAGTACAAAAGCAATTACTCATGTTCAGGTTAGTAAAGTCAATGTCCCCTTCATGGCCTGTACACATTAGTGCGTCTCATTCAGTGTCATGTTGACGCCTGTCCCCCGTGGACTGTCATTCCTCACCTGCCCACTTGTCGCCCCCTGTTCTGTTTCCTCACCCTGACAGTCTTCAGATTCAGCCACCTGCTTGCACACCTGTTCCCTCGCCTCCTCCTTATTATTAGGTCCCTATTAGCTCTTATAGCTTCCTGGCAGGATCCTGTTTTCTGCCGGCTGACTGTAGGCCTCTAACAAGTTGTCATTTTATTACCAAATTGCCTGTAAAATTGTAAAACTGCTGTGACACAATAGGCCCCCTTTTCACGGCAGCCGTTTGGACATGTCATTGCAGGGTAAACACAGGTGTAATTTATAACGTTAATTATGGCCCTGTTCCATGGAGGTGGGGCCGGGGGGACCTGCTATTGTGCATCCCGGCTCGCTGGAATAAACTAAATGGATTGGGACCGTAATTAATTTCATCAATTACACGTGTGTTGTTTACCCTGCTACAGTAGGACATGTCAACACGGCTGCTGTGGAAAGGGTCTATATTGGCCTGAATGAGATGACGCTCCGTCAGCAGTTTTGCTTACAAGAAAAAAACCTTCTGCACACGGGGTCGGCTAAGGGGGGGTGTCATTATCTTTGACCATTGTGTATGGCTGAGTGTATCAACCCACAAGGGAGGGTAGCGTTGGCAGGAACCATAGTAGGCAGTGTGTCTTTCAACTGGTAAGTAAGTAAGTCAAACTTTATTTCTATAGCACCTTCTTAACACAGGTTACAAAGTGCAACGTTGTGCCAATAAGATCCATTTATCGCTCCAATTGTCGGGGTACCACGGTGAATCAGCCTCCCAGGGACAGTTTATTATAGGGGTGGTGGATCGGAGGCTCCGGATGACCTCAGATCCAGGAGGAACGATGCGGATTCCATCCTGACCGTGGAAAGGCGGACCATCTCTTTACCCTTGCTGGGCTGTTGGAGAGGTCATGGTACTTTGCTCATCCAGTCTATATATTGTTTCGTGGACTTGGAGAAGGCTTAGTGTCCCTAGGGGAGTCCTGTGACGGGTACTGCGGGAATATGGGGTACCGAGCTCCTTGCTACAAGACATCAGGCCCTTTTATATCTAAAGTGAGAGCTGTGTCCGTACACTCGGCACAAAGTAAAGCTTGTTTTCGGTGGGCGTTGGCCTCGGCCGGGGTCGTCTCTCATCACCAATTGTGTTGTGATTTTCATGGACACGATCTCAAGGTTCAGCCGGAGGGGGAAGGGAGGGGTATGACCTTCCCTCAGTCCACTGAAAGAAGGTTGGACCTACAATACGAGAGTCTGAAAGCATTTGTTTGTTCTGTTAACAGAGTAGCTCCCTCATTCCTAAAAAAAAAAAAAAAAACCTGTCAAAGCACAAACTCTGCCGAAGGAGGTGTGGCCAACGATGAAAGAGAATGCCTAATGACTGCCTTGCGTCTGCTCTGCGCTGCTTGTAATCAATGTCATCCTCATAATGCATGAGCAACGCGGCGTCCTCAATTTGAGGAGGTGAAATGAGGAAAAGATCCGGTCGGTTCAGACACAGATGGATCCGCCGTGTTCGCCGGTTATCACCAGCTACGGTTTGGAAAGCCGGAGAGGACGACTGAGAGATGAGAGCTCTGCCGTTCTGACTTGCCAGCAGCTCTCGCCCTCAGCCAGGTTTGAAGGATGACAACAAGTTTGCAGTTTAACATCCGTTACTGCCACCTGTCCTCGGCAACATCTGCATAAGCTGCAGAGAGAACGAGGGAGACGCAGAGAGAACCAGGACGTTCCCGGCGAGTCGTCTCTAATTTATGAGGTGGTACATAATTTTGTCGGTGCTAAATAAAACAGCGACGTGTTATTTACCATTTTAGCATCCTGGCATTACTTCATGAGGTGATAAATGTTTTGGTAGTTGGTGTTGTGAAAAAACAATGGTAAATATTTTATCATATATTTAATTATATTCACAATATGTTATGTTCCAGTACAGCCTGTTTCAGATACATTTTTATGATGCACCTGATAACTTAGAGCACTTCTTCACGGGTGAGTGACCACAGCGGGATGAGACCAAATACAGAGGTTCATTATTCCACAGGCTGGTCATTAAGACCACTGAGAGGTGAAGGGAATAACATTGATTATCTCGTTACAATGGCACCTGGCAGTGGGGGGGATACATCAGACAGAAAGTGAACATAACTTTGAACTTTGTGTTGGAAGCAGAAAAAATGGGGAAGCGTAAGGATGTGAGCGACTCTGACAAGGGCCAAGTAGTGATGGATAGACGACCAGGTCCGAGCATCTCCACAACTGCAGCAGAACTGTGGGATGTTCCCAGTCTGCAGTGGTCAGGTCCTACCGAAAGTGGTCCAAGGAAGGAAAACCGGTGAACCAGCGACAGGGTCAGACCCGAGCACGTGATGTAGCGAAGGCTGGCCCGTGTTGTCCGATCCAATAGAAGAGCTACTGTAGCTCAAACTGCTGAAACAGCTAATGCTGGTTCCGATAGAAAGGTGTCACAGTGCATCGCAGTTTGTTGCGTATGGAGCTAGCAGACCGGTCAGGGTTGCCATGCTGTCCTAATGTAACGGCTGATCAGTGTATACCCGGCTCTGAAGTAAAGCCAACAGTCATTACAGTTCTGAATCAAATGTTCCACTGTTGAACATGTTTTTAAGACTTACAAAAGATACTCATTCAAATCTGTGTCCGATATGTTTAATCCACAAAAAAGTTAAATTACTTCATAAAGAAAATGACTACAACATCTACTCTTCTCCCACATTGAAAACATTTTATTTTTTAGTGTATGTGCTATAAAGGATTCAGGTTTCCAATAGGGCTGTGTATTGGCAAGAGTCTGGCGATACGATACGTATCATGATACAGCAGTAATAATTCAATATATTACGATACTGTAAGCAATCGCGATTTTTTAAAATGTAATTTTAGGATTACTGTCATAGTATAAAGAACACACCAGAAAGAAAAATTACACATTTACACTGCCTTCTCAAAGCTAGTATGACATGGTTGGTACCAATGGATTCCTTCAGTTTTCTAGTTTTATATAACGCCATTGTCACAAACTGAGCCCACTACAACCTCCGAAAGATCGAATAGCGGCCGACCTGACGGTGGGCTGTCAGATTCTTAAGAAGTGAATTAAAGATCGATAGTGTTTTGGAGAATCGATACAGTCACATGTCACGATACTCATGTGTATCGATATTTTCTTACACCCTTAGTTTCCAAATCAAATGTGTGCGAGCTGCACATTGAACCCCAACGGGTTTCTATAACTAGTAGGAAGCATGTTCGTGTGTAGAGCTCAGAGAAACTTTCCTCCTTCAGCAGATGAATGTGAAAAACAGCCTTCTAGTGCCACTCGGCACTCACCTCATTCAGCACAGTGAAGGTCAAACATCCAACCGAAGGAACACGAAGCAAACACACTTTTGGAGTGGAAGTGGAGGGGATTCAAACATCTCAATAGGATTTTTATTAGATTTTTCATTCTGTAATTTCCTACAGTATAATTGATTAAAACGAATTCTTCCATGTCTGTTTTTCTCTATTGTATCACAGTAACAAGCCACATAACTACGGTGCTATTGTGCAATCATTACTGGTTCTTTGTGAGCCATCAAGGTTGAGGACAAATCACACAAGGAGTAAAGAGGAGCAGGCAACGCAACACAATGCCAGACCTTTTACTACAACTTTCCTCATTCAGAGCATTCACATTTTCATACAGCCAAACACATTCAGCTTCCCCCGGTGTGATGGGGTCGCATACAAGTCTGAAAAGAACTGGAAGATCGGAAGAGCGTCGTG
>CAKALG010014332.1:381-11126 GCA_916700815.1 Helicolenus hilgendorfi
CCTTAAACACTATATAGGCAGGTATTAACATATGTAACGCCCTTAAACACTATATAGGCAGGTATTAACATAGGTAACACCCCTAAACACTATATAGACAGGTATTAGCATAGGTAACGCCCTTAAACACTATATAGGCAGGCATTAGCACAGGTAACGCCCTTAAACACTATATAGGAAGCTATTAGCATAGGTAACGCCCTTAAACACTATATAGACAGGTATTAGCACAGGTAACGCCCTTAAACACTATATAGGAAGCTATTAGCATAGGTAACGCCCTTAAACACTATATAGACAGGTATTAGCATAGGTAACGCCCCTAAACACTATATAGGCAGGTATTAGCATAGGTAACGCCCCTAAACACTATATAGGCAGGTATTAGCATAGGTAACGCCCTTAAACACTATATAGGCAGGTATTAGCATAGGTAACGCCCCTAAACACTATATAGACAGGTATTAACATAGGTAACGCCCTTAAACACTATATAGGCAGGTATTAGCATAGGTAACGCCCTTAAACACTATATAGACAGGTATTAGCATAGGTAACGCCCTTAAACACTATATAGACAGGTATTAACACAGGTAACGCCCTTAAACACTATATAGGCAGGTATTAACATAGGTAACGCCCTTAAACACTATATAGGCAGGCATTAGCACAGGTAACGCCCTTAAACACTATATAGGCAGGTATTAGCATAGGTAGCGCCCCCTAAACACTATATAAGTGCAAGTGTTGTGCCGTGTGAAAATACTCCGGCACATGCCCAAGAACTGGAGAGATGCCACCAAAAAATGGAATCATGGATATGAACAAAAATAAGAGAACATTTGTTTTTATATCGCTTCCTGTATGAGGCCCAATGTTTAATGTGAATTATGGATATTATGGTATTATTACTCAGCGGTTGTTGCCTCCATTCAGCCCCTAAATCTTCTGATAATTATAACATCCTTGAACTAAGCCTGGTCACACAAAAGCTCTTCCCTCGTACCTGTGGCGGTTGCTGGGAAACGAGCGCTTTTTAAGTCAACGTGCATCATTAAGCCGGCGTTTTGCACCGCTGTGTCAACAGAGAAATGGACTGGGAGGATCAGGGGTATTGGTGAGGGTGTGGAGGTAGTGTTGTTGGTTCCTTGAAGTGGAAAAACAGCCGATTATGGATCCTGAAAGATTAGTGTAAAGCATCAGTAATTATCAATACGGAATGGGCCTGCGTAAGACTGAGTGTGGTGCTAATGAAAAACTGACAGTGCATGAGGCACTCCTACAGCAAGCTCCATTAGCCTGCAGCTCTGTTATCTTATGATGGAGATGCAATCAACAAACCGCAGACGCACTCCGGTAAAGGTATCTTCCTCGTGTACACAGCTGTCTGCAGCCGTTACATCTTCCCGTCTCATGCAGCGTGGGTGTTTTCCTGTCAGCAATCTTGATAAAAGTGACGTTTTTTTAAACTTTGTCCTAGAGATTTTGTCCTCTTTTAAGCATGCGGATTTGTGCTAAAGAGGGAATTTCACAGTTATAGTTGTTATTCTGCAAAAGCTGACATTTACATCAACGTCTTCCACTTTGTAGTGTATGACTGCAGGAGTTTTCCAGATCAAGGAAAGTGGCAGAAGAAAGAAGCCCTTCTCTTCTTCGTCTTCAGTCACTTTCCTGCCTATAAATTATGCACCTACAGTTTTTGGGGAAAATGCAGTCACAGGAATATAATCTTATGTTTCAGTCACATTCAGATACCAATCAACCAGCTACTTTTGTACGCTTTATAGAGGGTGAGGGATGCAAGATTTTCTTGCAGCTGTTCTTCAGAATGCAAAAGCAACAAAACATAAACACAGCCCCGGTTCAGAAACCCCCTTATTGTCAATCTACCTAGGAAAGTCATCCATCCTCTGAATGCTCTAGGTCTCTAGTTTGTGGTTGTAAAGTTTCATGAGGCTGTGATTATCCTAGAGGTCACCACAGGTCATTTTATACAGTGAGGTCAAGTTTCAAAAAAATGGTCTCACTACAATGAAATGTCTACTATGGGGACTAATCTATCTACTCTGATGACATCATCATCACACCTGAATACAGTTGGACTCATTGGATCCACAAGCGTCTCAGCTTTACAGTGATACCCAATTTATGCAATTCAAAGATTGTTTAGGGACCCCAGTATGCAGAAATATTCAAACACACCATTTCTAGAGTAGGCGAAAAAAAGACTGCATGGTTTTTGCCCCAAGCTACATGTTATGATCATAAAGTTGGCATGTATGTAAAGGGGAGACTCATGGTCAAGGCACCCCTGTGAAAATGGCCGTGGCAGTTTTTCCTCGCTTAAATTTAGCCTAACTTTGAAGCATTATTTAGCCTCTAAAACTGAGCCTGCTACAGCCTCTGAAAGACAGTAAAGTCGGTCGGGATCGTCTGTGATCCCGCTGGTCTCAGTTACATAGTATTGCTTTTTGAAAAACATGAACTGCCGCGGAGGTGGGATGTTTCTCTACCTGATACGTCTGTCCTCATCCTCCTGCTCTGCTGCAGGGGTAAACTTGTGAGGTAAATTGTCCAGCTCTCCGGGGTGTCAAAAAATAAAACGGGCGCATCTGTCAAAGACTGGTCTGAACAAGGTTTGAGCATTTTTCAGCATTGAGCATTTGATATATGTGAGTTACGTGAACAGATATGCTGTTTAAAGTGGAGAAGATTTACTGCCAGATGAAGTATGATGTTTTGGCAAAGAGTTTAGGCTATGCAGTTCTCTAAGTACCTTTGCAGGAGACTATTTCTGTCTCTATATCCGTCGGTTTTCTTCCTGCTGCTCTGACTGGCCCACCTGCATGTTGAAAAGCTGAGGATGTGACCCATTACCCGTCCGTCCCTGGGAGTGTCTCATTGTCACAGCCGAGATAGCGAAGGGGAAAGACTTATTAGGGATGGGAACAGTTTCTCCTTGGTTAACTCCTGCCCTCATAACTATTCATCAGCGGAAGGAGGCCTACAGTCGAGCCTACGGGTTTGACTGGGCCGCGCTCAGTTTGATGGTCAAGTGAATCATCGGGCCGAGGCACATTCGAGTGCTGATCATAAATATGCATCACGCAGATTCACTTCTGCAGCATGGATGTCATAGATTGTGGGTGCCCATCATGTTCTTCTGAACGAACAGAACTAAAAACATTCCCCGGTGTCAACTTAATGTCTCATGTACTCTCTCGCCCACACAACCAGCAATGCCAGATTTATCATTTATTCATTTTCAGAAAACATAAACACAGAAGGGCCGAGAATCGATCTTGCTATGAGACGACGGCGCTAACCACTGAGCCGCCGTTCTGCTGCACAAGATTTAATGACATTTTGAACAGCTGATGCTGTGTTCCTGCTTTTTTTCTGCCACATACTGCTGATTTTCCCCCTGATTCACATTTATCACTTCACCACCCGAACACAGGCTGAAATCTCTGCATGGTGGTGCCGGATGTTACGCCGGTGTAGCTTTGTGGTTTTGTTATTTATACTGTATGTGAACATTGTATTTGTGAGTGTTTGTGCATGTATTGATGCGGGAGGCCCCCGCACTGGGGGGCCAACCTCATGTTTACATCACTTGTAATGAAATTAGAGCCGTGTGGCGCCCACACTACAGGCCTCCACTGATCCTCTAATTCAATTACCCCCCTTATTAACGCTCAGATGCTGCTGGCTGACCCAGGACCGCACACTGCTTTTGCTACACAACATTCACTCAGCAGCCCTTCCTGCTCCTCCAGCGGACTGACTAGTTATCAGTGATCGTCTTTACTGACGCACAGGGGTCATGCAGGTTTCTAATTGATACCGATGTGTTTGTTTACGACCGCAGTAGTCTGCCAAATACCGCTAAAGAGGGAGTAGTTTACATCGTGCAGCGTGTGTGAGAATCTGCAGTTAGATTGGAGCATGTGTGTTTATGTTTCTGTCACATCTATTCTTGCTAGATCTGCAGTGATTGTTTATAAAAGCACTGAGATGGTTTTCAGTTCAACATTCAGACACTTAGTAACGTTTATTCTCAGTACTGGTAGTACCGGTACTACCATAATTACTACTCTTCACCAGATTTTTGGGCTGTACAGGATACAATTTGACTGATGTTACACAGGTGTGATTTTTTTCACAGACACTTCAAACTAACTTTATTTCCACCTGGACTTCACCCATTGCAATATGCATTTTAAGCTCTTTAATGGGTTTATCACATGTTTGCAGAATCCCCCATCTTTTGACCCGCTTGAGTGCATGCATGATACAATGAGGCTAAATCATCTCGTGCCTCTATTAATTATGCAGTACGACCCACTGAGCTTACTTGTCAATAGCTTTCTCATTTTTTTTTATCATAGATGATTTTGACCCCCATTACATACACAATCAAACTACAATTTTAAAGAAGATAATGTATGCAATATGGCCCACTGCAATTCTGATTTGTATTTTCCCACTTTCATCCCTCCTGTTGTGTTTCCATTATTCATTTCCTCCCTGATTGTAAACACTTACACAGCTTTTATTCAATGAAGACTTTTTTTTATGATATACTATTTGATTAATTTAGGTAAATGGTTCAGTACTGTATGTTATTTTGTAGATTTTTGGCAGTTATACTTATAGGATACATAATACATATGAGGAGTATACAGTAAATGGCAGTAGAAAACTATTTAAAGAGGACATGTTATGCTTATTATCAGGTTCATACTTGTATTTTCGGTTTCTACTAGACCATGTTTAGCTTTATTGTTATTTATTCTCTTTTCACCCTCTGTCTCTGAAATGCTCTGTTTGAGCACCTATGTACATAATACATATGAGGAATATATATAGCAGTAGAAAACAATTTAACAACAAAATAAAGCAATCTAAATTATTTCTAACTTTTGGTGTACACTTCCTTTATACATCTGAATACAGATACGAATATTTTTGTGACGTCAACAGATACCAATAATAGCTCTGCATTCCTAACCCCTCCAAGGAACCAAAAACGACTCAATTTGCAATGATATTTCTTAGAAAAAACAGGTACAATTTGCTGTAACGGTGAATATTTAGTATTTGTTTTACTTTAAATATGGCTTAAAAAATATTTCAAATTTAAACATTTAAATTGCCACAGAGAAAATGTGTTATCATTCATAATCAGTAAACATGGGTCTCACTCCTGCCTTATTTCCCGACTGATATCTGAGCCTTGAATATAAACTGTAAGACTGTGTTGCTGTTGGAACGAGGCCCATTGCCTCTCTGCTGTAACAGATTCTGCAAGGAGCTGGAGGAATGTATGGCATGATATAACACACACAGAGTGTCTGGTGCCAGCACACACATCGGGACAAGGGCAAACACACACAAACGTGTACACACACACACGGCAGCACTGTATGTAGTAAATGGCTGGTCCTTTACCTTAGCAGATAACGGTACACTTATGATGCTAAGATACGGTTTATCCTGCAGCCTTATCACAGATAGCAGAGAGAGAGAGAAAGTCCGTTCCAGTCTCCTCCAGGGTCAGGTGTTTCTGAGCCTGCTGACACCAGCCGCCTTCATCTACAGTCTGGTCTGTCATGATGGCCGTGGGCTGTAGCATCACGCCGCTCGCTCTGTATTCATTCATTCAGCTACCACGTAGGAAGAAAAAAAACATGCAGCTTTGAGATAACAACATGCCGGTACAGTAATGTTAAGTAAAACCTGTAAAATACACAGTCCTGATAGTATCGCATTACACCGAGCTAAAAGGGACTACATTAAAAATAGCAGTAGTAACATTGCTTCATATCACACAGATTAAAATGCTGGGGAAGTGTCTGGAGCTAAGCCGGTTAATGGGTTTATCACAGGTTTGCAGAATCCCCTGTCTTTTGACCCGCTTGAGTGCATGCATGATACAATGAGGCTAAATCATCTCATGCCCATATTGAGGATTTCAAAGCTAAATCTCTGCCAAGTTTCTCAATCTCTAGCCACCGCGTTTGAGCTTATTAAAATTTCAATCTGCTACGGGCTCCCTTTCTCGCCTCGCAGGATGAATGTGCCCTTTTAATAATGTAACCGGTTTTAACAAGATCGTAAAATGTTCATCTAACTTTCATAAGCCCTGTTAGCAAAGTGACAAATTCATGCGGTGGCAGGAATCACTTTGGCAGTCCCCTCAGTTTTAGAAATGAGAACACTGTTTTTTTTTTTTTTCTTTTCGCAGCAGCTCCGTGGAGGCCGGAGAGTTGTGCCTTAAGTTTACAGCTGCCTGCAGGGAAGACTGAGCTTGTTGCTGTGTCACCCCCGTGGCTCTGAAATAGAGTTTAGTCATGACGGGGGAGATTCAGATTGGCCTTCTGGTAACTGATAGTGCTCCACTGAACACTCCCCTTCTCCTCTGCCTCATCTATAATGTACACGAGTTACACAGGGCTAAACCTTGAGAACACAGCCGTCTCAGACGCAGCTAGAGCGTCTGCCGTGTGATGGCGTTTGTAATCCATTTATGGCTGTTTCTACACTCTTTAATACAGTACGTGTCTCGGTGACATTAGCTGAACTGGGGCAGGGTCAGATGGCGTGAATGCAAAACGTGCTGGCTGATCTAGTCGAGTGTGTGTGTGTGTGTGTGTGTGCTTCGCCCTCTCAGGCGTTGTTGGGAGTAATGTGACCTTCATAGGCAGATTAAAATATGTAGCAGGCGTGCATTGATTTTTTGGACCGGCCACTGGTATTTATGGACTCAGCCAGTGCATAAATATTGATACTCGCTGTCCTAAAGAAAGATCTGACTTTGTGCATCCACACTATGTGCACTTATGTGCCAGCTGAGATAAAGAAAAAAAAAAAGTATGAGCAGACAGTACCTGATAAAAAAAAAAAAAAGGATAATAGGTAGCTCATGTGTTTTGGTAACCTAAATCTGCTTGTGACCCAGCAGCAGCTTAATAAGGTCATTCCCATTATGTGCTGGCTAATTACAATGCCTGTCATTGAAATCCCCAAGCTGCACTGTCAAGTAAGAGAGCAGTTTAAAGGGGCAGTTCCTCAACCTTTAACCCAGAGAGCGGTTTATCCATTCTTTTAGATTTGTTTTTTTTTGGCACTGAGCATTTTGGCTGACATTCCTGTAGCCTCAGCTGGACCCTATGTTTAGTTGGAATTAAAGGTGCAGCGTGTCGGATCTGGTGGTGAGGTTTCAGACTGCAACCAACTCAAACTTCCCCCGTGTGCGAAGCGTGTAGGAGAACTATGATGGCCAACGCAAAAACGTGAATGGATCAAGAGCCAGTGTTTGGTTTGTCCGTTTTGGGCTACTGTAGAAACATGGCGGTCGGCTCCGTGAAGAGGACCCGCTCCCTATGTATAAGTGGCTCATTCTAAGCTAACGCAAACACAACAAACTTATTAATACTATATTCCATTTCTGACAATGGATACCCCCTAAATGTTACACACTGTTTTGGATGTTAGCATGTTAACATGCTAAACTGGTGAACATGGTAAACATGATACCTACTACTGTAAACATCAGCATGTTACCATTGTCATTAATAGCATTTTGATGTTAGCATTGCGTTTAAAGCACCGCTGTGCCTAAGGACAGCCTCACATAGCCATCTTTGTGACCTCAGTGCTTCGCCTGTTGCTCTGCGACTCTGTAACATAGACCTCTCATTGCAAATCTTAGGGGAAAATACTAATACAAACATTATTTTTCATGCCTCCGTGCTGGCGACAGCCGTGGCCAGAGGCATTATGTTTTCGGGTTGTCCGTACGTCCGTCTGGTCCATCCTTGTGAGAGCGATATCTCAGGAACACCTGGAAGGGAATTTCTTCAAATCTGGCACAAATGTCCACTTGGATTCGAGGATGAACTGATTAGAATTTGGTGGTCAAAGGTCAAGGTCACTGTGACCTCACAAAACACATTTTTGGCCGTAAATCAAGAATTCATACGCTAATTATGACAATTTCACACAAATGTCTACCACGATAAAATGATGTAGTGATAACATTTTGGACAAACATGGATATAAAGTGCAACTTAACTTGTTGGTGGAGGCATACAACCACGAGGCGGTAATTCTACTTTGTACCTGTTATTGGGCAGCAATTTGCATGTTCAAAAGCAGTGATCTCACAGTTGTGATAACATCTTTGTCCGGGGGTACCAATGTTTAAATCCAGTATTTCCACAGACTGTTCCCAGCTATTCAGCAATAGCACTAGAAAATGAACCCCGTTGTTCTTGTCTTCGCTATACGAGCTGTATGTTGAGTCCACTTTGACCCAAAGTGTTTTTGGCATTTCTTGGCTTTATTAGACAGTTGCCAGTGGAGATTGCAAAAAATCACTTTGTGCTCAATGCTCTTAATACTGTAAGCTTTTTTTAATTTTTTGTCCTTTATTTCATGAATATGCACATTTGTAAAATATGCTTACCAGCTTTATTTGTGTAATTGTAAATGATGAGGAGGTGGGCGATTGTGCTCAGTCTAGTGCCCCTTAATTAGATTGGTGCCTGGGTGGAATTAAAGGCCAACGATGGCTGCCAGCGTTTCTCATGCAGACAGAGGAGCTGACTGATAAGCTGGCCACTCGCGGTGTCAGAAGAGTTGCGATGAGCTGTGTCTGGAGTGTTGTTATTGTATCCCTCTATAACCCTCTCTTGCTTCCTCGAATTGCTCCTTTGTCTCAGTAGGGACTGCTTGTTCATCAGAGCGTTTTGTTCAGCGGTTAGGCTTCGTTTTTTCTCTCTGGGAGCTTGTTGTTGAAGTTTAGACTCCTGCCTCTCGCTGCATTTGAGATGCTGTGAGGTTTTGTTCTTAGTAGGAGCTGCTTTGGGATGAGTGTGAGGGGCAAGTGGTCCTGACAGGCCGACTTGGGATGACTCACACCGCTGACATGACTTGAGTTCACCAGAAAAAGGTTGTTTTCTGGGTCATTTGCTTAGATTGCATCGCTCCCCCTCTCCTTTTCGCTCTCTTTCTCAGTTTTTTCTTTCCAGTTGATGTCTTAGGTATCACACTGCTTTCCAGCGAAACGAGAGCCAGCTCGGGAAAGTCCTGTAAATATGCTGATTCGAGCAAAATCCGAGTGAATAAATACATATATGTTGTATATTTTATTGGCATCCAAAAAAAGATGGCAAGGAGCCGATCTCCCACTCGTAGAGCTGCATTTAAATGTACTGAAGTGTAGCCTGACAGAGGTCTCAAAGAGCAAAATATGGCACCAGGCCACCTATCAGGGACTCAATATTTAACTTGCACTCCCTTAGAGAGTTAGAGAAAGACCAGAAAATGGCTGGGAGTCTGTTTACATTGTCAAAAGAGGCACTATTTCTTTTTTTCTTTTTACCACTGCTGAATAAAGAAGCCTTATGTAGTAGTTATGCTGGCCTTGAGTTCATATTAATTTACTGTGTCATTGTGCGATGGTGTATTATTGGGTGACTGGAGCTATTGCAGCATGAAGTAATTTAATCAGCAGGCTTGGATTGCACTTGCAGAATGGACTTGAGCTGAACTTCAGGGTCAGGTTGCAGACTGGTGCTGCGGTTTCAGAATTCTGTGAAGAGAGGTCCGTCTGTTTCACCATCTCTGCTACGCACTTGTGGAGACCGGAGGAGACAGAAAGCTACCATTTGTTACCCGCCGCTTGTCTGGATATGAGGGAACTGGTCTTTAAGGCTTGCACCGTCTCTGTGTGGGAGAAGGTAAGGCGAGGCCAGGCGAGAGAGAGCGCTTTGGGAAATGTAAACTTTGCACAGTGTGGGTGAGGAAATTCAGAAGGTATGAGGAGCAAGAGCATTGAATAGTGTCTGTTTGATGTTTTCACAATGGGACAGGTAGCCAGCCTCTGTCAGCGTCAGACACTCTTCTGACAAGTTCTTTTTGAGCAATTGCTCTTTGATAAAAGGACCTGCTGGAATCCTACTGCTGTTTCCATTTGTATAAAATAATAATTGCTTGTTGAGTTTAACATTTCATTGATAACAAGTGATTATTTATCCAATTTTTCTTTTCAAAGCGAGTTTGGGTCATTACGTCAGTCAGTTTTATGTAAAAGCTTGAACTGTTTACTGTGGAAAATATTTAATAAGTCTCATAGTCTTAATTCTTAAGAAATTTTGCCACAGCTCCTTCCAGTGCAGTCCGTCAGGAAGGACTCTGATGATACATGAATATGATTATCAGAATCAGAATCAGAATCAGAATCAGAATTGTGTTTATTGCCAGGTGTAAGAGATTTACACTAGGAATTTGCTTTGGTTATGTTGGTGCAAGTCAAACAATATAACAGTATAATAACAAAGGAATAGATAAAGACGTTAGAATAAAATAGAATAATAAAAAATTGAAATTCTAAGAATATACAATATACAAAATATATGATGAATGTATTGCATTTTGTGGAAATGTTATGCAAACAAGCTGGGCTTATTTTTTTTATTAATCGTTTATTCTTTTAGTCTATAAAACGTCCGACAGTTGTGCAAAATGTCCATCACAAGTTCCTGTCGTAATTTTGTCTGACCAAAAGTCCAATATCCAAAAATATTCAGTTTACAATAATAATATAAAAACAAAGAAAAGCAGCCAATCCTCTTATTGGAGATGTTGGAGTTCTTGCTTAGTAATTGACTTAAAGATGCAGTGTGTAGGATTTGGTGGCATCTAGTGGTGTGGTTGCAGATTGCAACCACACCACA
>CAKALG010014334.1:0-12725 GCA_916700815.1 Helicolenus hilgendorfi
CAGTAAAATATGCTACCTAAAAAAAAAACACCAAGACAAATGAAAAGCATTAATGCTTAATGCATTAATGCTTTCCCTTCGTGGTTAATGGCGTTGCCTAGCGTCTGCGTCAGGCAAGCCTTCTTCTGCTGACAGGACCTGGCATCTTCATCCCTCGGTCTTCGGTCCCTGTCAGCGAGTGGCCCGTCGTCCTACGCGTGGCAGTATCAAAAAACACTTGTTTTTCGATCTGTGTGATTGATGGGCGTAACGGGGATTCTATAAGTAAACTTTCGACGACGTTCCGTGATGTCACTGATGATGTCACATAAACTGTGACATCTTCAGTGACATCATGGAACGTCGTGACATCATAAGTGACATCACGGAACGTTGTGATGTCATTTATGACATCACAATGGCAACATTCCATCATGTCACGGACGATGTCACAGGAGAGTTAGTTTAATCTGATTGTCCAGACTTTCTGGCAATTGTAGTGTCCCATGTGTCTACTACTACTCTGTCAATCTCTGTGAGAAATCATTGACTTCATTGGAGAAACATGACTACTACTTTGTTGATGTTAATTTGAAAAACCTAAATAAGTATTTATTTAACTGTTCTATGCCTTAAAGGTCCCATATTATAAAAAGTGAGATGTTCAGGTATTTTTTATTATTAAGCAGGTTTAAACAAGCAGTCAGGAGTACTACGCATGTGTGATGTCACAAATCTACGATATATGGAACATTTAAACGTAAATGTGTCCCAGTTTATTTCCACTTGCAGTGTATGTGATGACATCAGCTGACAGAAAGTAAACATGGACCTAAACTGTTGCCTAGCAATACAATTATGTTGCAGTTCCATTGAAATGCACTAAAACGGAGCGTTTCAGACAGATGGTGAATACAGGCATATTCAGGCAGATAGTATGAGGAAAATGAAGAGTTTTTTTTTTTAACATTACAGTATGTAAATGAATAGGACCTTTAAAAAAATGAAGGGCACTGTCATTTTGATGATTGGGCTACATGTTTATTGGCATTGCTTAGCGTCTGCGTTGGACAATTCTATGGCAAGCTGTTTTAACATTTAATAGCTAAGCTTCACTATCTGGAATTAACATTAGAGATATACACAATTGAATTTCGATTAGTCGTAATGACATTAGAGCGGAAAAGAATGCTGGTGAGAAAAACTAGCATGGCAATTTTCAAAGGGGTCCCTTGACCTCTGACCTCAAGATATGTGAATGAAAATGGGTTATATGGGTACCAACGAGTCTACCCTTAACAGACATGCCCACTTTATGATAATCACAAGCAGTTTGGGGCAAGTCATAGTCAAGTCAGCACACTGACACACTGACAGCTGTTGTTGCCTGTTGGGCTGCAGTTTGCCGTGTTTTATGCTTTATGAAGTACCTGTAAGGGTTTCCACATCAAACACTGATTTTAATTCTTTAGATCGTCCCAGGCTGCATGTTGAGGGCTGAGATTTGTCCGCTTTTCTTTGAGCAATGATGAGAATAGATGATTATTTTTCTGTTTTGGTACATTTGACAACGTAATATAGAACATGTAGTTAATGTAAACATTACCTTGTTTTGTTATGAGATTAAACAATATCTGAAATGTTAATGCACATTAATCTGTCTGATAGCAGCAGAAGTTGTTTCGGTTTGAGACTGTGATGCACATGGATGATAGCTACTGTGTTCCTCATGTCACACATGAGTATAAATCACCGTGTCCAACATGCCGTCTTTGTGTTGCAGAGTGTGTAATTAATGAATGCGTGTGCATGAGACGCGCTCGTGTGATTTTCGTCTTAAAACACACAGAATCTGTGTGAGGTTTGTTTCCCGTGTGCAGGATATTCAGGATGTTCACAGCAGCAATGTCAGCTCCTCACTGCTCTGAATATTAACTCTGTCTGATTATCAGCATACTACAGATGCACAGACCTCCACACAGAGAGACACACTATCACCACACTGTAATACACGTTTCATAGCTCCATGTTAGCCGTTATAAAGTTCACATATGAATGTCAAACACTAACCCCTGTAGAAGGTTCCCAAACACCACCTGTTAATGTACGATAATAACACTTACATTCCCAAAAAACCTTCACTAACTCCACGTGGGACTTCTCAGAGATTAAACAACTCAACACACTGTCGTCTACATTAAAGGGACAGCGTGTAGGATCCGGTGAACTCCAGTGGTGTGGTTGCAGATTGCAACCAACTGAGTACCCCTCCACTCACTTCCTCCCTTTCCAAGATTGCAGTAACCTGAGCCGCCGAGTGCAAAACTGGTGGTACCACAGTTTTGCACTCTGTGGCTCACATTACCACAGTTTCACAGGTAAAACGTGAAAGGCTCTCTCTAGAGCCAGTGTTTGGTTTGTCCGTTCTGGGCTACTGTAGAAACATGGCGGACTCTGTGAAGAGGACCCGCCCCCTGCGTAGATAGGAAGGGCTCATTCTAAGGTAACGAAAACACAACGATTCTTAGTTTCAGGTGATTATATACCAAAAAAAACATAGGCTTTAATATTATAATACATTTCTGCCAATAGATCCCCCGAAATGTTGCGCACTCTTGCTTTAAGGGTACTGTTTGTAAGAATCAGAAATTGGTTGTAACAGCGACACCTGTGGCCGTTAAGTCAACGAAAGTCAGTGTCCTGTTGATCGCGCTCGCCCGTGTGCACGCGCTACCTGAATATGAGCGAGCATCCGTCAAAACAGTGAGGCGACACACGTCAGCTAAAACCACAATATCACTTTATATTTCACCTGCTTGGAAGTAATGTTAGTCAACAGACGAAGGTCTCTCCATGAATTACTGCTCCTCCGACCGCGGCCAACAACAGACGAGCTTCACTAGATACAACTTTGAGGTTTTGGTGCTTCCGTGTAGGGGAGTCTGAGTCTGAACAGCGTAGCCACGCGCTAGCGCGACACCGACCCGGATTGATTTATACATGTAAGAAGTTACAAACAGTCCCTTTAAAACAGTTCAAATCAATTTAAACCGGTACCACTTCCCAAGTAACAAAGTACAGCAGGATGGTTGATGCTTTATGCACGTTAACATTACCTTTCAATGCAACTGAGAACACTCTGGTCGACAGCTCGCACCAAAATCCCTGGACATTAACGTCCGTAGCGTCTAAAATAAACCATCCAGTTAAAAAATGGTGATTATTTGCACATGATATTTCTAACCAATGGAAAGCACAGGATGTGGGTCTGTATTTAACCACATTTTGGCAAAAAATATTTTTGTATGTCTTTATTGTTTTATATTTGTTTGTTTGTTTAAGCTGATTAGTTTGTTAGTTTGTTAGTCAGGCTGTAACATCTCCAACCAGAATCAATATTTCATTACATGATTTCTCAGTTATAATGAAAGTTAATATAACTAGTTAATATAATAATATAAATAAAATGATAAGTTAAATAAATTAAGTTGTGTTCCTCTTTCTCAGTTATGACCTTCCAAATAGAAACTATTCAAGTAGAGAAATTGAATTAAATGTTCTTCTGAAGGTGATTACTGATTCACTGAGTAATTGAGCATATCATTTAATAACCTACACCATATAAAACACTAACATTTTCATTCCTCTTCACCACTTTACAATAAAGTACTCAAAATATTTAAGTCGTTCCTGATCTCTGAATCGAGGACTGTAGAAGATAATGATGAGTTACTGGACTTGGAGATACTATGGTTCATTATGTAATGATTAGTTAAAGATACAGTATGTGAATCTACATACATCAGACAGGTACTTCGCAAAAAGTCATGGCCACGCCCCCTTTTGGGGTAAAGAAAACCAAAGATCCCATAAACTTCAATGCAATTTCACGTATGTTTGGATTGTAATTTTGAGAAGTTTGTATGCATTCATCTCTTGTTATACAAACGTTTGTTTTAAACACATGTCTAATAATTATTTTGCTATCTTGCCTGAACTCAAGCTTTGCGATACCTTAATAAATTAAGGTTGATCGCCGTCATGTCCCTCCAGTCTTCCCCCTGCCCAACACAGTGGCCGTATATTGATTATCCAGACTTCTCTCTATATTTGATTGAATCACATCACAAGTGTTGTCTGTAAATAACCAGCCTGTTGATAGCCAAATGTTTGATCTATAGGCTGAGATGACAAAGCCTCGGTATTTGATGCCCTGGGAATGAGGATTTCTTGAACGTGAAACTTCCCACACAGCGACCTCTCCCTGACATTTGAGGCTGCCAACGTGCACGGCTGCTTCAGGCTTTTGACATTTCCCTCCAGTGAAGTTCAGAAAGTCAATTTATTTATTTATCTAACTTGATCACCACTCCACAGGATGCTGCAGTTCAAGGCTCAGTAAATAAACAGCTAATCCATCAGAGTAAGTGAATTCAGTTAAATTGGATTTATAAGGGAAGAAAAGTACTGTCATTAGTCTCACTGTCAGGAATGATGCAGCCTTTTGTCTCGGCCCTGCTGCTCTACAGCTGCAGGCTGTTATTTATGCAGAAACATAATGGCCTCATGAAACACACCGGATGCTCCCTGAGCACCTCGACAACACAGGGAGCGAATCTGCATCAATTTACATCACTGGCAAAAAGAACCAAAGATATTCTGACAAGCAGCTTCATTATCTTTTTTTTATCATAAATTATTCTGGATAGCAAACAAAGAAGTAATTGATTCAGCATGCATCATCTGGATCTTAAAATCACCCAAATTAAATACATAAATGGAAATATCTTTAGTCAATTACATCTTTCTGCAACTGATAATAAACTAAAATGTGATAAAATATTCCTCCTCTTAACATTTACTGTGTTAAACAAAAGTTTTTGTTATTATTTGTTAAAAAAATATACTACTTTTATTACGCTTTTGACAGAAATGATTTATTTCCATTCTGAAAAGCTTTTGGCTCTGTTTTTAGCCATGCTAGGGGCGTTCCACTACTATGGTCCAAACAGAATTATCTCAACAACTATCAGAAGGATTGCCAATAAATTTGGTACAGATATCCAGAAGATGAATCCTGATTACTGTTGAGACCTCCAGCGCCACCATGAGGTTAACATTTGTGGTTCTGAGTGAAACGTCTTGGCAAATGTTGGATGGCTTACCATGAAATCATTTGCTTATTTTCATCTAGTGCCATCATCTGGTCAAAATCTAAATTTGTCCAATACTAAGATTTTAACAATGTATCCTCATACAACGGTTCGTATGATATTTTATGTACAGCAACACATGAAAAACAAAAAATTAAAATGAAAAATGGTAAAATGGGTCGCCAAATATACTTAATATATGCCCATTAATATATGGGCGGCCCGCCAAGGTAAAGTCAGTGAGTGTAAACACCGCTAATGTTTCTAATCGCTATTACATTTACATTTAAATCTTGTTTCACAAAACAAATATTTTTGTTCTTTTGTTCGTAAGCACTGAAACATTCTTCTCATTGAGTAGGTATTTATATGGCAGCTGAAAAGGCTTTTAAAGCAGTTACTTAAAAAAAATATATATATATATTTTTCATGTGAGAGAAGGTTATATTAAAGGTTGTTTCATATAATTGTATGATTTAATTTGTGCTCATTCAAAGAATGAAATGCTGAATGATTTTAAAACAGCTCAGTCATTTTTTATAATGACGATGGGGAATAAAAGGAGAATAAATAACAGAAAAAACAAATTAAACAAAAACGTCGGTCTCGGCTAACAGCTAAATTGTTATTTTAAACATCGGTTTCAGTATCGGCACAGTTGGTGCATCCCTAGTCACAGTCGTTTTTGTTAAACTCACATATCCCAGGGCCAGGGAATGACAAAGGCCCTGACTGGCCTGCTCACCAGTCCAACCACGCAGGGACAAGAACGCCACCGAGGCCCCGAACAACAACGCTTTATTGAAGTTGCAGCAGAAAAGCGTGAAAAACGAATACAGGAAGGGAATACAAACGATGTTCATCTTAAAAAGACATTTCAGTATTTGGGCATGTTTTGGTCCACAAATCATTTACTGCAATTAGATCTGTGAGAGTTTCACCACTTCTCAGGACGGTACTGGTTTCCATTTCACATGCAGAGAACTTGAATATTTAAATAATCCATCAAAGAGATGTGGAAAGTGTGTCATTGCAGCATAAAATCATCATAATTAATAGCAGAGAAAATAGCAAAGAAGTAAACTATTTTATGTGAAATGTTATGCATTCGTGGGAGTTATGTAAGGAGAAAGTAGGCTAATGGATTACAATGTCATTAAGCTGCACAGAAGAAACTACTGCATAATATTATGATCTGTAATTATACCAGAATAAGGAGAAAAATAAAATGACATAGAAATGAAATAATGCATACTGAACATGCTGTATGTAGGGCGAGGGAGACGTTTCACACAACACACTGATGTGTAAATATAATGCTAACAGTGTGCAGAAGGATGTGGATATGATTACCATGTGTTGTGCAATACCACCTGTTTTATAAAGATTATATAATGTAAAGCTTGTTATAAATTCCAAAAAGACAAAAACAAGTCCTGTGATGTTCCTAAGGAAATCTAATAGATTCAGTATTTAAGTACTTTACTTTATTACAATTTTGAGGTACCTCCACTTTACCTGAGTATTTCAATTCTATGCTACTTTATACTTTTACCCTAGTAGACTATGGTCCCTGTAGTGAGTAAATGTATTATTGGAAATCAATTAAACACAAAATAATGAAAAATATTGTCCAGAAACCCTCACAGGTACTGCATTCAGCATAAAAAATATGCTTAAATCATAACATGGCAAACTGCAGCCCAGCAGGCAACAACAGCTGTCAGTGTGCTGACTTGACTATGACTTTCCCCAAACTGCATGTGATTATCATAAAGTGGGCATGTCTGTAAAGGGGAGACTTGTGGGTACCCATAGTCCCATTTTCAGTCACAGATCTTGAGGTCAGAGGTCAAGGGACCGCTTTGAAAATGACCATGACAGTTTTTCATGGCCAAAATTTAGCGTAAGTTTGTAGCCTTAGTTAGCCTCCTTCGCTAAGCTACTATGACATGGTTGGTAGCAATTCCTTAGGTTTTGCAGTTTTATATGATACCAGTATCTTCACTCTAGCTTTAAAACTGAGCCTGCTACAACCTAAAAAGCGCAAGTTGAATTAATGCATCAAAGAAATTGGTTGCGTTAACCCGTTATTATCACGTTAACTTTGAAAACCCTACTCATATCGTCTATTGTTTGGTTTTTATCTTATTATCTATGTTTTAGTATTATCTCATATTTTGTTTTGGTATCTTATAATTTGGGTATTTTTGCATTCAGGGTTTCCATATATTTGCATTTATTTTCTTGGCCGTAATGAACTTCCACAGTTCAAAGTGTCAAGCCCGTTGTTGGTAAAAGTTTGATATAATCTGACTTTACTATCAGAATATTTTTCTGAAATTTGTTTTGCGTCCCGAGACGTACATACAGGAAGGTCGACCAACAACATTAAAAATGAAAAGAAAGTCTTTCAAGAAGATTCAATGCATGCAGATGGTTGTTCTGTGCTGCAGTGCACTATTAAACATCTCCCCTCGGTGGAGAAACAGACTTACATTAGTCTGGGTGTCTCTGATGTAACACTGGTTTTCATATGTTGTGGCATCAGGTCGAGTCTGTCACCTCGTCTGGTGTCACATCCTGGCAGAGATCAGACCGACGATCACAGATGGAGAATATCTCCAGAAGAAAGCAGAACAAAAACCTCGAGGATGTTAACGACACAGATTGTGATTGTAGAAATTAAAAAGCTGAGAAATCAATAATCAATGCATGCAGATTTCTTTTAAGCATTTTTAGGATGCTTGTGATTTATATACTTTCTTGTCCAAGCTTGGTTATGAATGTTGTTTTTGAATATTTATAATGAAACTCTGTTAAGAAACAACAATATATAACTCCCATTAGTTTGAACCTGACTTTTACAAACAATTTAAAATATACGTAGGTTGTCTTATACACTCGTTGAGAACAAAATGGGAAAGGAAAGCAAACATTATTCATTTTAAAGATATTAACTAGATATCTAGATCAATATTTAGCGTTTAAGTTTCACTGAAACATAAATCATCACCAAATTCTACAGGAAAATATTGAAAACAGATGAAAAATAGAAGTTATAACACTTTTTTGAACGGTCAATGGTGGCGCTTAACTACATTGAAGTACATTTAACTGAATATTTTTTTAGTTAAGTAGGGTTTTGAATGAAGGACTTCTTTTTCAATGTTCACTGTTGTATTGGTACCTCAATGTACCATAAAGAGATAAAACTAATGTTCCTTTTACTAGATCAGATGATGGCTGCAGAACTAATCATCAACCTGTGAACACTGACCCCTAGTGGACAGAAGAGGTAACATGTTTACTTATTTTCTGCAGATCCCCAATTAGGTTTTGTTTTGTTGTTGATGAGCTATAAAACAAAAAGAACAACCATTTGCACTGAACATTTCCTAAAAGCACATAATTGTGATGTTCGTACTCTGGAAATATAATAAATACAGTATTTTAATAACTTGTACTCAAGTACAATTTTGAGGATTAAAAAACATGTGATGTGATGATGAGATGTGATTAAAAAACAAAAGGTTAAACTTGATTTTAATTGGAATTAATTGATTGAAAGGTTAAAAATTAAATAGTCTAAATTTTCCATATAATTAGTAACAAATTATTTAGTACTTTCCAGAAATTATTATTAATTTACATATACATATCTGTTCTTTTCTAGGAAATCATAAAAGTAAGTATAGTATTTATAAAAAATGTTTTTAGTAATTATTAGCCCATTATATGATGTAGTATTTCGTACTTTTGTATTCAGATTTGACTGAAAAAATATTCAGATTTCAGAGCTTCCGTATTGTATCGTGTACTTTTTACTTTACTATCTCATATTTTTGAAACATAACCAAAATCTACAAGAAGATCTCAAATCAGCCTGTGAACACTAAACCTTAGTGAACAGAAGAGGCAACATGTTCATTTATCTGCTGATCCTCAACTAAAACAACTTGGTTTTGTTTTGTTTTGTTGTTGATGAGCTATAAAACAAAAAGAACAACCATCTGCACTGAATCTTCTCCAAAGACTTGCTTTTCATCTTATTTTGTCGGTCGACCTTCACATGAATCACTGTGTGTGTGTGTGTGTGTGTGTGTGTGTGTGTGTGTGTGTGTGTGTGTGTGTGTGTGTGTGTGTGTGTGTGTGTGTGTGTGTGTGTGTGTGGAGGTCAGGTTCCCATGGCGACCGGTCAACACAGCGAGGCAAACAGAAACTTCTCAAAAGATGTAACTTTAAGAAGAAGCGTGATGAGAGGACCAGCTCTGTCTGAATGCTGATTCAATGTGAGTCATATTATATATATATATACTGATGACGCATCTACTCACTGATATCAAACATGATGATTATTACCAGTGGTGGAAGAAGTAGTCAGATCTTTTAAGTTCCAGTGTTGAAATACTCTGTCATAAATCCTGCATTCGGTAAAAAGTACAAAAGTATTAGCATCTGCAACAATTAATAGATTAATACTATTAAATTAATCTCCACAACTATTCTAATAATCGATAAATTGGTTTAAGTATTTTTTTCAAGAAAAATAAATGTAGAAATTCTCTGATTGCAGCTTCTTAAATGTGAATATTTTCTGATTTCTTTACTCCTCTATGACAGTAAACTGAATATCTTTGAGTTGTGGACAAACAAGACATTTGAGGACGTCATCTTTTCTTAACATTTCTCATAAGTTTCTTACATTTTATAGACCACACAGATAAATCGAGAAAATAATCAACAATAAAATGAATCATTAGTTGCAGCCCTAAATGGCTCATTTCAGAATAATGTATTGGATTATAATTATTGATGCATTAATGTGTTCATCACCTTAATGTTGCAGCAAGTAAAAGTGGAGTTAATTTAAATACTTTATATACTGCGGGGGGGCATAATCTATAATAATACATCATAATGTATTCGTTGATCTATATTTTGTAGTACATCTAGATCTAAATCAGCAACATAACTAGTAACTTCAGTTATCAGATAAATGTAGTGTAGTAAAAAGTGCAATATTTCCCTCTGAGATATGGAGTAGAAGTACAAAGTAAGAGAAAATGGTACCTTGAAATTGTACTTAAGTACAGTACTGAGTTACTTTCCCCCACTGACTTACAGCAGTAGAGGCTGACTCTAATGAGACATTTGATTAGTTTCACACAGGTCTGCGTCGACATGTTTAAATTATTATTATTATTATTATTATCATCATTATTATTTTATATACACTATATTATTATAGTGTTTAAGTGAAGAGTTGTAGCATCCTGATGGTGGTCTAAATGACAGAAATACTGAAATTTGGGAGAATAAATTTGGGAAGATATTTTTTAATTTGTAATATAATTTTACATCTGGAGCAATAATAAATTACAGCAACATCTTTTATTTCCAGTATTTTATTTAGAAAGGAGCTGAACCTTCATCACATCCTCTTTAGTTCTTGTTTTCAGCCAGCAGAGGAAGCTGTAACCAAACATTACGTTCTCCACTGCTGCACTGATCTGAGGAGATACTGAATTTGCAATGTGACTGAAAGCTTTACTTATATAGTGGTTGGGGAAGTATCCAGATCCTTTACTTCAGTAAAAGTACTAATACCACAATGTCAAAACAGTCTGTTACAAGTAAAAGTCCTCCACTGAACATGAATATAATCAGGAAAATGTACTTAAAGTACTAAAAAGTCTCCTGTGACTGTTGTACTATAATATACACTACCATTAGATTATCATTACTCATGCATTCATGTAAAAGCAGGAATTTACTGTACTAATGATTATTTTCATTATGGATTCATCTGCTGATTATTTTCTCAGTTAATTGATTGATTTGTAAAATTTGTTGGGTAGTTTAATTTACAACAAAACATCAGATTTTATAAGCTCTTTGTGTGTTTTGTGTGCAAAAATCTTAATTTTTAAAGTAACTAGTAGCTGTCAGATAAATATAGTGGAGTAAAACGTAAACTATTACCCTCTGAGATGTAGTGGAGTAGAAGTAAGTGGCATGAAAAAACCTCCAGTAAAGCACAAGTACTTAAAAAATGTACTTAGTTTCATTCCACCACTGCACTTTACTGAAAGGGACCATAAATGTGAAATATATATATAAGTATAAATATATAAATACAGATACCGTTGAGGAAAAGCAGCTGATTCATTATTCTGACACTGGCGAGGGATTGGGAACACTCAGATGAGCGCTCCATACTGCAGATTGATTTGACCTTTCTGTTACAGCTCAACATAATCAGGGATTACAGGTCACTGTGGATGAAACACGGTGCTTTGAGGTACATGAGTATTTCCATTCCATGTACTATGGTGGCAGAAGAACTCAAATCTTCTACACAAGTAAAATCAAACTATCTAACATAATATAAATACTTAAAATTAGTCATTTAGCCAAAACTGTCATCGTCATTTTGGGTGAAAATGGGTTCTCTGGGTACCAACGAGTCTCCCCTTTACATACATGCTTACTTTATGATAATCACATGCAGTTTGGGGCAAGTCATAGTCAAGTCAGCACACTGACACACTGACAGCTGTTGTTGCCTGTTGGGCTGCAGTTTATGGTGTTATGATTTGGGCATATTTTTTATGCTAAATGCAGTACCTGTGAGAGTTTCTGGACAATATTTGTCATTGTTTTGTGTTGTTAATTGATTTCCAATAATAAATATATACATACATTTACATAAAGCAGCATATTTGCCCACTCCCATGTTGATAAGAGTATTAAATCATTTTGAACAGATAAAAAATGTGCGATTAATCGCGATTAAATATTCTAATCGATTGACAGCCCTACTAATAATATGTTTACTTGAGTATTGTTTTCAATGCAGGATTATTACTTTTAACGGAGTATATTTACTAAATACTTCTTCCAATACTCCCCACTGGAGCTTTGTTAAGTTTGTTGAGAGCCTAAAATACATCAAGTCCTGCATGAGCGACTGTTCTTACATTTCATGTTGCATGAGTGCACAGAGTAAAAGAAGTGTGCCTGACCTCCCACTCTGTTCTCTACATACCAGGGGCACACCTGTGGTTCTCCGTTTTGTCAGTAGAACCTGAAATCCACTTTGAAGTGATCTGTCTGTTGTTGAGACATAAATATGCATGAGAGGAATTTTATAAGAGCAAAAGATGAAAGACAAACTTTTTCCTCAAAAGAAGCGTGTCGTGTTTTCTGTCAGAAACATGAAAAAGAGCTTTTTGTTCACAGTTGACTGAGTTCATTCAGTTGTTTCAGAAGTTTCAATTTTGATCCTCAGCGGGATTTCAGCATATTACAGAGACCGAGAACAGTCATGCTATCAGTGTATAAGTACAAACTGTACCACCACCTCAGTATTATTGCTAGAACTAATACTTCCAGTTCTCAGAAGTGGGAAGCAGCAAAGTAAATTAAGGTACTTTATTTGATAATGTTCATTTTTGGAGACTACTACAAGTCTACTAATACTTTTTATAGACCACATTTCTGAGGGAAATATTGTACATTATACTCATTAACCCATGAAGATATAGTAGATAAACTTATAAAGTAAAAAGAAAAAAAAAAATCTTAAAA
>CAKALG010014354.1:0-12329 GCA_916700815.1 Helicolenus hilgendorfi
AATCTAAAGTGCAGGAAGAGGCAAAAAACCCACTGGGCTTATCTGAAGCCTCCACCTAGAGACACGATTAATATAAAGAAATAATATGACTACATAATAGTGATAAACAATTAGGACAAGATATATATAATAACAACAATAACAATACAGTTAATATATTAAAAAAATAAAAGTGTGTGTGTGTGTGTGTGTGTGTGTGTGTTGCGGGGAAGTGTATGGTTAGTGTTTGTTTAAGCGACTTTTTAAACCTAACTAAGTAGTTTGTTAACTAAGCTTAACCAAGTCGATCAATTTTTAAACCTAACCAAGTAGTTTTATTGCCTAAACCTAACTAAGTTGATCTATTACTAAACCTTACTAAGTGGTTTGTTAACTAAGCCTAGCCAAGTCGATCTATTTTTAAACCTAACCAAGTAGTTTTATTGCCTAAACCTAACTAAGTTGATCTATTACTAAACCTTACTAAGTGGTTTGTTAACTAAGCCTAGCCAAGTCGATCTATTTTTAAACCTAACCAAGTAGTTTTATTGCCTAAACCTAACTAAGTTGATCTATTACTAAACCTTACTAAGTGGTTTGTTAACTAAGCCTAGCCAAGTCGATCTATTTTTAAACCTAACCAAGTAGTTTTATTGCCTAAACCTAACTAAGTTGATCTATTACTAAACCTTACTAAGTGGTTTGTTAACTAAGCCTAGCCAAGTCGATCTATTTTTAAACCTAACCAAGTAGTTTTATTGCCTAAACCTAACTAAGTTGATCTATTACTAAACCTTACTAAGTGGTTTGTTAACTAAGCCTAGCCAAGTCGATCTATTTTTAAACCTAACCAAGTAGTTTTATTGCCTAAACCTAACTAAGTTGATCTATTACTAAACCTTACTAAGTGGTTTGTTAACTAAGCCTAGCCAAGTCGATCTATTTTTAAACCTAACCAAGTAGTTTTATTGCCTAAACCTAACTAAGTTGATCTATTACTAAACCTTACTAAGTGGTTTGTTAACTAAGCCTAGCCAAGTCGATCTATTTTTAAACCTAACCAAGTAGTTTTATTGCCTAAACCTAACTAAGTTGATCTATTACTAAACCTTACTAAGTGGTTTGTTAACTAAGCCTAGCCAAGTCGATCTATTTTTAAACCTAACCAAGTAGTTTTATTGCCTAAACCTAACTAAGTTGATCTATTACTAAACCTTACTAAGTGGTTTGTTAACTAAGCCTAGCCAAGTCGATCTATTTTTAAACCTAACTAAGTAGTTTTATTGCCTAAACCTAACCAAGTCGATCTATTACTAAACCTTACTAAGTAGTTTGTTGCCTAAACCTACATTTCAATCAAAACACTTATTTGTCACCAAAAGATCACAGCTGTAAATGACGCCAACTTTCAGATTATGAGGTGTATAATAAAATCTGTTATTGTTTGATCCTCCTCTTCCACAGACCGTAGCTATTTCAAAGCCGAGAGAAGAATGGAGCATACTTCACCAAAGCTGTAATCCCTTTCCACCAGGCATTGTCCCAAAACTTGTAATTATGTGGTATTAAAAGATGCAGCTGGGGGAGGACAGAATCAGCTGTTGATAATTGCAAGTACTACACAACAGCCTGGTATTGATCGGCATGTCTCCTATTCCCCTGCTATGGGGAGATAAGGAGGCCCCACTTCTGCCGGAATATAATTTCTTCTGACCTATCAGGTTTCTACAGACTTATGATGAATAGCCAGAGTGGCCGAGAGGGGGCTTATCTGGGAACTCACCCCTCTTTGATTCGATATTGATTCTTTGTAACCAGCGTCGGCACACAAAATCAAACTAGCAACTACTTGACCATGATCTCTTCCAGATTCTAACTTGGCCCACATGCTCTAACGCAGACTCCACCCGCGGCCTCAAGCACCACTTGAATTTAATCATTGCGTACATCTGTTAGAGGAACAAATGTATCAATTATTATATTGTTTAGTTATGATGAGCAGCAGAGATGTGTCTGAACAAGTTAAATAAATCAAGAATAGATGACTCTAAATGGAACTTTTCAGTTCATCAAAGTGTTGCAGGAAGTAAATGAACACATGGAATGACAACAAATATAACAGTAGAAACAAAAGCCAAGCAGGAGTTGTAAACAATAACATACCAGGATAAACAGTCATGCAACAAATACTACCACTGCGAAGCTTAAACTGTTGAACTTTTGTCACACATGTGCCGGCCAGAGACGCGTCGGTTCAACTCTCCAGTTAAATATGAGGCAGTTAGTAGCCGAGTTGGTGCACTAGATAACAATATAAACAGGGCCTTAGCCAGGATTTTAGAAATACTGACGTCATGAATCATACATTAGGCTTTTACAGATAAGAAGAATTTGGGTGTTTTTTGGGTTTTTTTTACCCTAGTTTGGTGGGGGAAATGACTAATCAGTAGCCTTCCACTTATACCAGACAAGTGACTAAATGTCTTATTTTCATGTAAACACACATGTGATATGATACAAGTAGTTTGTGACTAAGCCTTACCAAGTCAATCTATTTTTAAACTTAACTAAGTAGTTTGTTGCCTAAACCTGACCAAGTTGATCTATTTTTAAACCTAAGTAGTTTTGTTGCCTAAACCTAACTAAGTCCATCTATTTTTAGACCTAACTAAGTTTGTTGCCTAAACATTACTAAGTCAATCTATTTTTAAACCTAACTAAGTAGTTTGTTGCCTAAACCTAACCTAGTCGATCTATTCCTAAACCTTACTAAGTACTTTTATTTTGAAAAGACTGGAGCGAAAATGTTGCTGAACATTTGCAGGAAAACACACGAAAAATACGTTGTTGAACGTCGTGCTGAGCGGGGAAAAACGGGAAATTCGTGTCTACGTACACAAATCAAATAAGATTAAATTTCATGACTATTTCACGAACTACTGTGAGACTGTGTTGAAATAAAAGGTAAAGGGTGTTTTTTGTCATTCGTCATCAGTTCAGATCCTTGAACTTCAAGGTATTTCTGTTACTTTGTCCACCTTACTGGACACCAATCAACACCCCCGAAACAGTTTAGCTAAACTTACACAAAATTACAGCATTACTGTAGAACATTTATTTAGTTAATTTTAAGCTCCACTCTTTGTGTGTACAAGCTTAAGAGATTGTTACCAAGAATTAAGTTGTCCATATAAAAGTGGAAATTCTGAGTCAGCAGAATTGAGAAGATTCCCTGCGACCATGCAGTTTAAGTCCATATGAAGATGACAGTAAAAGTCTGTGATTTACTGGCAGCTGAACGCAGCGGCAGATACAGCAGCGTCCTGTCAGCCGCTGCCAGCTGAGGAATGTGAGAGCGGCTGACTACGGATGGAGCGTGAGGCCTCAGATGGAGATATGACAAGCTAATGGAGACAGACAGTGATACGAGCAAAATGCGCAGCAGAGATGTATGTCAGGATAGAAGACATGACAAGAGACTCATGTGTCTTCATACTGTTTACTGAGTAAGAGGTAAAACTAGACAATATCTGCATGGCATATAAGAGAAGTTAGGGCCAAGATTTTACATTTAAAGAGTCAGTTCAGCTATGTTTTATGTTCTTAAACCTCACTGTTGTGCAGCCAAACATGGTTCAAACCCCAAGAACCGTGTTTCAAATTCTAGTGGAGATCCCAAAGTAAATACATTTTAATTTCGTTGAATTGATGGGCAATGTGTATAAAATGATGACATAAGACATATACAATTTTTCCAAAATATTCCATTGGCCCGATACAGAATATATATGACATTAACAAACAGCGTGGAATGAAATTATTTTTCAAATGCTAAAGAAACTTAAGGGGAAATGAAAGAGGGGACAGTTGCATTAAAGCAGCAGTGGGTAGAAATTGAACAGTAGTGCATGAGACAGGTAATCTGAAAAAAATCACGTGTCCTCTGGTGCTCCTAACGGCATTCTGCAAGATTTCACAGACCGGAGGAAAACAACCAATCAGAGGCGAGCTGGAGCCTTGCCGTCTCTTAGCAGCTGTCAATCACTCGCAAACTCCGATCAAACCAGGCAGCGCTGATCAAATATTAATCAATTATTCTGTTACTGTAATGCCTCTTTTTTGCGTAAAATGTTTTCAGAATCATCTTGTAGCGTACTGTTTAGCTGTAAAATGAGAAAGTGTGCGACCCGGCAGCCATGTTGAGATCAGTTGAGGAAATACCAAGCACCGCCCACTAGCCGGTTTCTCATTGAAAACATTTTATGCAAGAAATAGGCATTACAGTAACAGAATATTGATTCATTGTTGATCAGCGCTGTCTAGTTTGAACGTTTGATCGGAGTTTGCTAATGATTGACAGCTGCCTCCGTTGAATGAACAGCCAATAGGAACGCTCTCTCTCTGAAATGACCTGTGATTGGTCAAAGTCAGAGCCATGAGGAGGTGCAGCAGTCTAGTTTTCTCTCAGAACACTTGAATTACAATATGCTGAAAGGTTATTATGTATTTTTTTCAAAAATATCCTGCCTACTGCTGCTTTAACCATACTGCCTACTTGCAATGTGAAAAATTCCATTCACCTCCACTGTAGTTAGGTGGAGGCCCAACCTCAAAACCATGGCATGTAAAATTTGAACTATATGAATGGGTTGATGCCACCAAAGATAAGTGAGAAAATATGCTTTTTCTCTCTGAGTATTGGGTGAGCTATAACCCTTTAAGAATTTAGTCAAATCCAGAGATTAGAAGCATCCAACAGTTAGAAAGGTTGGAAGCCTGTGGCCTCAGTTTCGAAGTCTGTTGAGCCTGCTGCTGCATTTGATTTACTTTTCAATGAAACCAACTGGATCATAACAATGTTTTAGTTGATAATGTCTTCTCTTGTGCAGAGGGCTCCAGGGTGGCAGTCTGTCTAGCCCTTCACCACCAGCACCGCGCTACATAATAGATCTAAAAGAATTATACTCAGCTCAGCCTCTGTTTCCTCATATAATCACACAAAAGGATTTTTCTTGAAAATGATCATAAATCACAGGCCGGATCAATACGCCGGGCCCAGGCTGCACTAGCCTGATAACACAATCAATACGGGGTATTTGGATTTTAATTAATACATGACGGCGCCTCAGCCCTGAAACGGTGAAATATGACCTCGACCCCTTTTGAAATACGTCCTGCAGAGCATCACATCCGGCCCTGGTATCTGCTGCAGCTCATCACATGTCGGATGTGATCTGGTACCTGAGGCGGTGAAGGACCGGAGAGCTGAGAGACAGACGGGTGAGGGTGGACATATATTTGTACGAGAAGCAGGTAAAACAAGACTGAGACAGTCAAGCTATAGCAGCTCTGTGAGGCTATACTTAGGTACTTTGAGCTATATGCTAACATTAGCATGATGACAAACTCACAATGGCAATAATAACACGCTTATGGTATGATTATTTCAATAATGAATGTCTTCTTTCATGTTTTTTCCTAAGTACATATAATTCAATCAAATAGATTTGTTCAGTAGAATTAACAAGGACTTTTCATGTTAATTTTCAGGTACGTGCTTGTATTTTGTCTCTACTAGAACATGTTTACATGCTTTAATATTCAAAAAACACATTATTGTTCTCGTACTGTCTGTCTGAATATACCTGTATTCACCCTCTGTGTCTGAAAAGCTCTGTTTTAGCGCCTGTCTCTTTAAGACCCCCTCATGGTGGCACTAGAGAAAAAGACAGAGGCCCTGTTCAGACCTGGCATTAACATGTGTCTTGGGTGATCCGATCACAAGTGGACAGCTCTAAGTACGTCTGTTCACACTTACTGTACGTCTTGAATGACCACTTGTGATCCGATCTCACTTCCCCACTCTGTATGCAAATAAACACATAGTAAACACACGGCTAATACAGCAGACGTTGTAACGTAATATTACATGAAAGTCAGTAGTAATATCCTACATATTCGACAGCAGATGGCCGCCCACCCAGAGCCCGGTTCTGCTCGAGGTTTCTATCCGCTAAACGGGGAAGTAGAGCACAGAGGTGGTTTCTATGTCGCCAGTCAGACAAGTGCTCGCGTTCTGTCTATTCACCTGAGGAGCGCAGTGAGACCCGCGGACCCCAGTGGGACGTCAGTAGAGTAGGCGGTCCTTGATGTGGCCCAGGACACATTCGCATACACACCGCTAAAAGAATGTTGCCATAGATGTGGCCTAGACCACCTCTCAATGTGGTTTGATAGATCGGATCTCAATGTGTCTTGAGTGCGTTCACACCTGTACTTAGTTAGCTGTTAACTTGTGATCAGATCACCCAGGATGCATGTTAATGCCAGGTGGTCTGAAACGGGGATTAGAGGATTAGCAAAGTCAGATGGATTCATCTTCAGGTGACCGTGAATGTCGACATGATTTCATGGAAATCTCTCCAATAGTTGTTGAGATATGTTCACTGAAAAACAAACTTCAGCAAAATCTACTTGCTTGTGGTTCTGAATGAAAATTCAGAGGATCAGTCAGGTCACAAGGATTCATCCTCTGAGGACCATGAATGTCTGTACGCAGTTTCATGGAAATCCATCCAACAGAAGTTGGGTTATTTCAGTCTGGGCCAAAGTGGTGGACTGACAGACTAACGCTGCCATCCATAGAGCCGCGGCTGCTAGCACGGCTAAAAACAAGAGACTGATCACTCCGGTCCATCCTCACGTCCCTCCAGAGAGACCAGCAATTGTCAAAGCTGATATGGAAGCTCAGACAGGCTCCCTCGCAATATCCAAAACCTTCACTCAGCAGTTATTGCGGCTGAATGGGAGCAGGTCCTTCATCCCAAAACACAAAGCAAACGGGGGAATAGACCAAAAAGAAATCAAAAGTGAACAAAGAGGGATTGAACAGAGAGCGGAGAGTGATAGACAGCTCCGAGACAGGGCTGTTAGGTTATGTAGACTGAGGCCTGAGTGGCCGGGAAATTTCTGATCGCTTTAATTCACTACACACCGACTTGGCTCGGCTCTCTCTCCCCCCTCTCTGCTTTTATCTAACACTGTGTTTCTCTATTGATTTTTTTTTCTTTATCTTCAAGGCTGGATAAGAGGACAGAGAACTACGGGAGTCAGAGTGAATGGAGAACTTTCCTGAAGATTGCTGCTATTCTCCGACTTATTGCCTCCTGTCCTTCATGGTTTCACATGACGTCCCGGGTGTCAGGATCGCCTTCAAGCCGTAAATGAGGAAGCTGATGATACTGGCGGACTGGGATCAAAAAGGAGGAAATTGGCTGGAGGTGGAAAGAAATGGAGGAAAATTAAATATATTTCTAAAAGCGTAGGATAAATATCGCATCGGTGTAAATATTTGTTGGAGCACATGCGGGCAAAGAGAAAAAAGAGAGAATATTTCCTTCAGGGAACTTGTTGTTGTCGGAGGAAACTTGTGGAGAAGGTGTTGAGATAATCTCACCATTTAGAGCAGCATGGGAGAAACAGGGACGCAGATTAAAACACCTCCTTCTTACACATAAAAGCTTCATAATGATGTGTTTGGGACTTTGTTGACGTACAAGCTTACATGACAACAAACCTAACGGCGAAGAAAAAGCTGCAAATGTCAGGGGAAAAAAAAGAGGAAATTATTCCTTCTCACAAACGTGCGTGCCAATTACAACAATGGCTGCAATAAAACAGTTGTTAATTACAACCTTTGAGCGAGTAACATCTGAGGCCGGTAGAGGAAAACTACGATATAATGTAGTCGCCGGCTTCTTTACATGAAATACACCAGAGCCTGCTGGGACAGATTATTAACTGGAGGCGTTTTAGCTGAAAGAGAGAGAGAACCTTTTCAGGCAATAGATTTCTAAAAAACAAAGAGGAGATAGTCCTGAATGTAGCAGCAGGATGCCTCTTTCTCATCCCAGAAACAATTAGACAGCACAAATGTTTCGAATAAGAATAGATGTTTCCGGATCAAAGTGAAAGTAAGAAGTCTTTTCAGAGCCGACTAACAAAGCAGTCTACCCACAGGTAGCCCTTTGTTTCAACTCCAGCATTTCATATCAACTCTGACAAATTGACAATCACTTAATCTGGGAAACAGGCAGAGCTGTTCCTGGAAAGGGTTTTATATTCAAGGTAGAAATCAACAAACAATTGATCGTGTTTTTGTACCTGAAGGTGTCTTATTGCAGCAACAATCAGTGCCGGAGAATAACGTGCTCTATCAAGTGCTCTATCTAAGTACAATTTTGAGGTACTTTGCCATTTTCAAAGGGGTCCCTTGACCTCTGACCTCAAGATATGTGAATGTAAATGGTTTCTCTGGGTACCCACGAGTCTCCCCTTTACAGACACGCCCACTTTATGATAATAACATGCAGTTTGGGGCAAGTCATAGTCAAGTCAGCACACTGACACACTGACAGCTGTTGTTGCCTGTTGGGCTGCAGTTTGCCATTTTATGATTTGTGCATTTTTTTATGCTAAATGCAGTACCTGTGAGGGTTTCTGGACAATATTTGTCATTGTTTTGTGTTGTTAATTGATTTACAATGATAAATATATACATATGTGTGAAACGGACTAAATATAAAAACATAAATCAAAGCAGTAGACACCCACAGCATAAATCCAGCCGTCCTTCCTGTATTTGTCAGTTTAAACTGTGTTGTTTTTAGCCTGGATTATGACTTAAACTTCTTCATATGTGTGTAATGTTATCATACGTTCTGCGCACTGAGCTCTGCTTGGTCAGTAGGCGGTGTTTTTATACGAGTTGATCTCTTATCTGGAACATAACCTGCTCCGGAGCAGGTTAGCTGTTCAGCATCAGTTGCCATGGTGATCTACCCCGGTAAGAAGTGATTCACCTTCGTAGGACTGAAGTTAACTCACTAACGCCATATCCTGCTTCGTAGTACAGGCCTCTGGAGAAAAAAGTCCTATTTAGAACATGGGGTTGTGGTGCACTTCAGCGTTTTGTGGACAAAATGAGTATTACAACAACAAACACTTGATCCTGACAAAAAAATAAAAAATAAAAAAAGTAGAAAATTATTTTGGTAAAACTGTTTTTTTTCATCTGTTTCACAGATGAATTTTAAGTAACTTTTTTTTTCACCTGTTCCTAAGTCATAAGCACAGAGGAGAAAATAATTTAGATCAGACTTTAAAAAAAAAAATGGATCACCTGATTTTTTTTTTTCTCTCACTTGCCTCTCAGGGCTTCTGTAGAGTTGGGAGCACAAAATTGAAGAAATTGAAACCAGTTGTCTGTCTACAAGATATTAGTCTGAAAGAACTGTACCTCCCAGATGGGATAAAAAATTCTTGCCTTGACATGAATGACGAGGCTGAGCTTACTCATGTCTGTGTGAGGTTGCAGATTCTTGAGAAATACGAAGTTGAAGCTCTCAAACAAATAAAGGTGTCGTCTCCCACCCAGTAAAACAGCAAAGTCTCCACCACGGTCTACACACAATGAAAAGGAGAACGAGAAAAAAAAAACAGAAACTAAAAAGGGCCCAGACTGATTTTTATGTGAATGTTGACTAAGAATGGTCTCCATCTGTGTAAACCCACTCAAACAGTGACTTCCTGTGAGTAACAGTCTGAAGCCTGGAGCACATCACTGATATTTATCATGCAAGATGGCACACATTCCCAGGGTTACAGTCTGACTGCTGCTGGTCTCCCCTTCTGGCTCAGGCCTGCTGCGAGAGACGACTTTTTCACCCAAAACATCAAGATCGGATTTTCAAAGTATAGTCGGTAAGATTGTTTTCTATTTTACTCATTGTAGCCACAACGGACAGCCAGCCTTCGTTACAAAGATGTTTGAGATATTATTGCTCATAGGAGAAGATTTAACAGGGAGGTTACTCAACTTGAATTATTCTCAGTAGTTAAATCAGCAACGTTTCAGCTGAAGTTGAAGCAGTATTTGCTTTCATTCTTAAAGTTTGAGAGCCACAGTTACCAATTAATTGATTAATTGTCTTCAGATTCTCCAGATTCTGTGAAACCGGTTAGCAACATGCTAATTAAACTGTGAGAATCTAAATGTACACTTGTGTTAAGCGGACATTTTTGGATCTCAATAATTGTAGATATAAACTGCACAATTCAATTGATAACTTTAAAAAAAGAAAATCACCTTAGAAATCTATTTAAAATGCCTTTACAAATTCCTGAAAAGGCCAGACCCCATGAATCTTTAAACCCCCCCCCCAAAAAGTAAAAATCTTTAAGGAAAACCTAAAGCTCCCATGGCAAATAATTATCTATTACATTTATACCCTTTAACTTTTTGAAAAAGTCTTTAAAAAAAAGTCTCTAAAAAAAGCCATAAAAAGCCTTTAACATCCTAAAAAGACCCTGAAAAAAAACATTTCCCTTAAAACTTTTAAACAAAAGAATCCTAAATAAAAATCCTTAAAATCTTAAACGATAAACTAAAAACCGTGAATATTTTAAAATGCATTAAAAAAATCCTTTAAAATGACCTTAAAAGCTATTAAAAAAAATAAGAGAAATTTTAAACAAAAAAACAAACAAAGAATCTTCCTCTGCTGGTTCTCATCAGACTCGGGACCATTTGCAGCAATAACACAAAGAATATTGTGTCCATTACTCCCATCCACGTTAGCTTTGGGCCAATAGATACTCTGATTGTGACACGAAGCAATAAGTTAAGTTAATAACTTAATAAGTTACAATTAAGTATTATTAGTATTAAGTATTTGCTGGCTAAAGGTGAAATCAAGAACAATCCTTAAAGTTTAAGAGCAACAGTTACCAATTAACTGATGATTTCTGGAGCCTTCAGATTCTGCAAAGCCGGTAAGCAACATGCTAATTAAACAGTGAGAATCTAAATGTAGACTTGTGCTAAGTGGCCATTTTTTGGATCTAAATAATTGTGGACCGTAGAATGACAAGACTATGTTTTGTTGTCCGTATATGATAATAAAGTTGAACTGAACTGAGATGAATTGATGTAAAATCTGTGCCATATGTTCCTTTCTATACATTGGATATGGTGAAGAATGTATTTATTTCACAAAATATTAAGAAATGGGGACAAAAAAAACAAACTTTTACCAGCATCCACATTTTTTTGGGGGGGAAGTTTACAACTTCCTCTCAAGTTTCCATCAGTTTTTACAGTCTAAATTTCTCACGCCCTTCTGAAAAAACTGCAAAATGCTGCCTTTGTTAGAGTTATAACATGTTCTTATTATTGCCTTAATTCCATCAAAACAAACTTGAGGAGGCGGCACTGAAGGGAACAGACATAAAGAGCATGACGGCATCCCTCCATCCTCCTTTCTCTGATATTAACATCTCTTATTCCCAACAGCATCCCCATCCATCACAGCAGATGATGAGGTGATTTTGTCCGTCTCCTTATAAATAAATAAATAAATATCTTGGCATGAAAGTCACTGTCGAGATTGGAGTTAAGATAGACAGTAAACTTGTCATTTGTTGGCATTATTTCTTCCTCTGTTAAAGCCGTTCTTTTAAAAGATCAGATTTTGCATGTTGCAGCTGCAAGTTAACGCAACTAAAACACACCAAGCAGTGTTTTTTAGAGCTGCCATCACCCTCAGCTGTCACAGCGGCTTCCCACGTATTAATGATGCAATAAAAGGCAGCACGGGAGGCGCAAGTTACGGATAATTGCAAAGTCATGCTCCGTAGGGCCTGCATGGTTTATTTGATTAACCTCTAGTGACAGGTCAGATGTTGGGAATATGTTTTTCAGCCAGATGATCATGGGTCATTATGACCTCCTGCTGAAGGATAATCAATAGCTGGATGGACAGGCAGCCAGACAGCTGACAGTATCTGTCATCAGGGTTATGTTTGTGTTATGTCTGGTCCTGAGGCATAGGAACTGGCTGATATCATGATACTACCCAGGCTCGCTGTCACTTTTTTTGACTAGGTGGGTGTTTACGGAGAAATGAAACGGAGAGAAAAAGACAGATTTTCTCACACACTGTGGCCTCAGTTAAACCCAGTAAACGTTTCTGTTTCTACCTGCATCACTCTCTAATTCTCTTGCAGCAATGACACGGTGGACTGCGCCACAAAATGGCAGAATGTGCGTCAAACGGTCCATTCAAAGAGAGAGGGTGGAGGCAAGAGGGGGGAGTGGAGAGAAAGAGAGAGAGAGAGAGAGAGAGAGAAACAAATGTCATGCGACGCAAACTGTAAAAAAAGAGTCCAATCTGCTTTACAACAGTTTTACAGCACATCCTGGGCCGAGCCTCACTGGCTGCCTGCAGACAAACCCTCTCTCATATCCGGCCTGCTCGCTGCAGCCTCTCTACCAGCTCTCTGCCATCCTC
>CAKALG010014355.1:0-11101 GCA_916700815.1 Helicolenus hilgendorfi
GGGGGGGGGGGCGGTGGGACTGGCTGTTGCCTGCTAGCTGGAGACACTGCTGTTTGATTCAATATTAATGCAGTTTGAGTCGCAATGGGGGACTGAGTGACTGTTGCACAAAAGTAAGCATTTTGTGTGTGTGGAAATGAGAGATAGAGGAGGGGCAGAGACGCAGGGAAAGAAAAGGTTGGAGAGAAAAGAACAGAAAAAGGTGGAGGAGTAAGACAAAGTGTGTGTGTGTGTGTGTGTGTGTGTGTGTGTGTGTGTGTGTGTGTGTGTGTGTGTGTGTGTGTGTGCGTGTGTGTGAGAGAGCCAAAGACGGGAGCTTGAGAAGAGGAGGGAGGGGCGGCGAGTGAAGGAGAAAGAGAGATATTGACCGACTTTGCTGTAGGAATTGGGGGGTTCTCTGTAGGGACTGAGGTCAGAATCCCCCCCAGCAGGTCTACAGTCTGCTACTTCAAACAGAGCCCACTGGAGCCCACTCTATTGAGCTCTGAGAGGGTATTTATAACCCACCCACCCCCCCACCCCTTCCCCAAACACAAACACTCGAGAGGTGCATGCACCGGCTGCTATGAGCCCCTTCCCATACACAGAGCAATTTTCAAAAGAAAACACGCCGAGTGTACTCTTTTACGTTGGGGAGGGGGTTGTAGGCAGCGAACATAGAAATGAATAGTTAATAGAATTGTGTGTTGTAACTCAAAGTATTCGTAGGAGACGGGTGGAAAGCAGCAGCAGCAGACAGGTGCAGGGTGGAAAAAACGGCGCCCAGAGATGATGTAGGAGGTGTGTGTGTGTGTGTGTGTGTGGAAGGTTAAGGCACCACCTCTGCAGCCACATGTTCCCCTGCTGGCTGAGGATCGAATCCTGCCAGAATGGACTGTGTGTTCCTCTCAGCTTCCCTACTGTCTCAATAAAACGAGAGCAAATTGGAGAGAGAAAGAGAGAGAAAGATGCCATCCCTGTGGGGTCTCCACCTGCTGCCGTTGGTATTGTCTGATACTTTCATACTCGCCTTCAATAATGTCTCACTCTCACGCTGGGTGTGTGTATGTGTCTTGATGCATTTAAGGACAGATTTTTTTTTTTCTGTCTCATGAGTGTGTGTGTTTGGTGGAGGTGGAGGTGGTGGAGGGGGAGTTGGGGGGTGGAGGTTGTGATTATGCTGAAGTGGCTGGAGCCAAGCAGTGGCGCTGTGTGTCTAATTACAGTGGAACAGAGCCCATTGATCAGCCATTGCAGTCCAATCTGTTTACTACAGATGTCTAACCTGCACACGAGCCCATCCATCATATTCATATTTCACATCAACACTGCAGCTATATATATCACACACATGCTAACACACAGATTTGTCTAAATGCATGCTTGTATGTACATTATGTATATCATCATGTGTCTTTGATTTATTGTAGGATTAAGGGGTAGTCATGGCGATGAGGATGTTGTTTAATCATCTGGACTTTTGTGAGTTAAAGATGCTACAGGACGAAGAGTGTTAAAGCTGTGAGGAAGATTTAGTTTGGGAATCGTTGACACTGATGAGGCACTACAATTATCATTCTTTTATATGTTATATATTTGAACAAAGTTGCTCTAAATATAATGACATAACACGCACTTCTAACCCTGGAACATGCACGTCTTCTACGTTATTATCCAGTTTTTCTTGGAAGAAACGTCAGCAGGCTGACTCATATGATGGATTTATTAGAAAATGGATTTACCAGTTCACTCAGTTCATTCTTCTTATTCAAGCATACATCAAATATGACTGATGGACATCAAAATTCATCAATTCTTGAGAAAAGCTTCTAAAAAAAAATTTTTTGACTTTTTCCATATATCACTTGGTAAGGTTTTCTCAAATTGTTGACACCAAACATTCAACTAACATATATGCTCCTTAATAGCGTGAATTGTTTTGATCATCTAATTACTTACAAACTAGACACTGTGTATTTTAGCCTGTCCTTTATTATTATTATTATTATTATCATTATTTGTTTAGGCTACACCTGTTCTTTTGGTTAACATCACTTCCCGTAATTGGCACAAGGGTGTGGTTTCACCTATTTTTACCTGTTCACTTGGACCGTGGGAGTTAGACAAAGAGGGTGAGATAGGCTTGGATATTTTCTGTTGACCGTCACTTCACTTCACTTCACATACTTTAGTTATTTCAGTTAGCCTACTTTATTGTTTGTAATTATTTTCATTTAATAAACAGTAAAACGCATTTGGACTTTTTAGAACAAGTCACACAGTTGGAGCCTATTTAAGCTTCTAAGCTGCTTTCAATTGATAGTAGTCGCTACACTACACTGACTAGATTATATAGTCATTACTGGTGCAACGGTTCAACAAGTCTACGGTTCGGTTTGTATCGCGTTTTTGGGGGGTTTCGGTTTGTTTTGCACATTAGGGAGAAGAAAAACATATGCATTTCTGATCTGTTTGAACTCCAAAATATATAAATATATTGATTGATAGTAATGAATGAAATTATTTCTTTATTAGATGAAGCCATAACACTGATTTTATACATGAAATAAGGCAGGTTACTTAATGGTCAAGTAGGCCTATGTTCAGGTAAGTACCTCTTTTATGTCTCTGGCACCTCATCAAATAATTAGCAGACCTGTATTTAATAGTAGTGCAGCGGTTCAACAAGCCCACGGTTCAGTTTGTACGTCATTGAAAGGTTTTGTTTTGCATCCCTAATAGTCATATATACTGTATATATATGATAAGATAATCCTTTATTAGTCCCACAGCAGGGAAATTTGCAGGATTACATCAGCAAAAGGGGACAGTGTAAACAACAAGAGGCATCGGTAAAAAGAAATTAAAAAAGGGATATGAAGAATAGACTGAATTAGTGGTTGGGTTCACATTATTGCACATATGAATATGAAATGTTGATATTGCACAGAATAATTAATATAATTTAATGCAGCCGTTGATGCATCATTGTGTTTTATCTGTTAACCCTGTCAGTGTCAGAAGACATTAAATTAAAGCATCTGAGGTCAAATTGTTTTCCTCAGTGGTGAAAATCCATCACAGCAACTAACTGCAGTTTTATTGAACGTATATATAATGAGGTATTCTAAAGCAAAACTAATAACAGTAACCAGTAACAACCAGTATATTAAGCTGATATCTTTACGAAAACATCTGCATCCAAGAAACCAAACCAGCTGAGCAAGAAACACATGCTTTAGTTGGTAAAACTAGTCATACGGTGGTTGGGAATGTGTAGCCTTGGTGGGGGGAATAACTATTTCTTCAACAGCAAAGCAAATCTAACATTTATCATTTGACAAAAATCCTTGTTTTTTTGATGATTCTAGAAATGTCTACATGTGAGGATGCTCTGCTTATTCCACATGTAGGGACTTGCACAGCATAAAGCTCCCCCGCTGACGGAGGAGAAGCTACCAGTCTACTCAGCAAAGATGTGCCATCCCCTCTGGCTTTATCTTGTGTGGAAGGAGGATTCGTTTCCCAGCAGGACGATGAGCCCAAACATGCAGTGAAGTCTGTTTGAAGACCAGAGAGGAGCAGCAGCAGTGCTGACATGGACTGCTTTACCTCCACCGTCACCAGACTTCAACCTCACTGAACAGACGATCCACTGTGATTACTGTAAAAGGTGAAATTACTAAATATTTTACATAGTTTGAAACATTTTTTTTACTTTTCCCAACACTTTTAACTTGTATAATTAATATGTAATATTAAATATAACAGTAACTGATGCAGCAGTTTTATATTGCACTTTGCTTTTTAGAATAACTTCCTCTGGAGCAATACAGTTAATATTATTATCAATATAGATTTATTACTATCTCAATATTTAAGTCCGCTCTGACTTTCCATTTATTTTATGCAGCTTCCAGTTGGCCTGAATACCTTCACTCTCCTCCAGCACGTCACCTTTTTCTTCTTTGATTTGTCCAGATGTGTCACCTTGTACAGGTATGCACGTAATTACACGCACACACACACACCAGTGTTGTAAATTTACTTTTTTGGGTTCACCTGCCACTGATTCCTAAATCTACCAGCCACTCAATATATTATCATTGGTTGTTATTTTTGGCTGGTGAGTGAAGCAAATCTAGCAGCCACTTGCATATTTCACCAGCATTTGGCTGGTGGCTGGTGCTAATTTACAACTCTGACACACACACACACACACACACACACACACTTTGGCCATATAACTGAAAGTGTTTGATTAGAATCAGAATCAGTTTTTATTTGCAAAGTACACGGAGTTTGACTCTGGTTTTATGCATCTCTAAGCATGCTTACACAGAAATAGAAATAAAAGCAGCTGGGACAAGGACAACGAAGCTGGACAAATAAAGGTGAGGATTGGGATTTGGGGTCTGGTTTTCCAGTATTTTTGCACAATACATTTTTTTTCTTTAATGTAAAAGTAAAGGAATTAAATGAGCTTTATAAATGGCAACATTTCAGCAAATTGTACTTATTAAATCTACTTTCCTCTAGGTAGAGATAATTTGACTTGTCATGAATCGTCTCAATGTGTATTTTCAGGCAGTAAAATCAACATGTAGTAACAGAAAGAAATCTATTAATGGATTGATTTTAAGAAGTGGGGTAAAAGCTTTGGAAACAGTACACTTTAACAGTATTATTAAGTACAATGTTTACTTTAAATCCCCAAACTCAATAGATTAAATTTGTTTTTTTGGCTGGTGAGTGAAGCAAATCTAGCAGCCACTTGCATATTTTACCAACATTTGGCTGGTGCTAATTTCCAACTCTGACACACACACACACACACACACTTTGGCCATATACCTGAAAATGTTTGTTTGAATCTGAATCAGTTTTTATTCGCCAAGTACGAGGAATTTGACTCTGGTTTAAGTGTACTTACACAGAAATAGAAATAGCAGCTAGGGACAAGGACCACAAAGCTGGACAAATAAAGGTGAGGATTTGAATTTGGGGTATGTTTTTCCTATTTTTTTGCACAAACATTTTTTTTTCTTTTAATGTAAATGTAATGAATCAAAGGAGCCTTATAAGTAGCAACATTTTGGCTTATTTAACTTATTTAATCTACTTTCCTCTAAGTAGAGATCATTTAACTTGTCTTGAATCGTCTCAATGTGTATTTTCAGGCAGTAAAATCTAGAAAAAGAAAGGGGATTCTTACAAAAGAAAAAATCTATTAATGATTTTTTTAAGAAGTGGGGTAAATGCTTTGGAAACTAACTGTTTTAACAATATTTTTAAGAACAATTTTTTACTTTAAATCCCCAAACTCAAACGTTGTTTGAATCTGAATCAGTTTTTATTCGCCAAGTACAAGGAGTTTGACTGGTTTTATGCATCTCTAAGCGAACTTACACAGAAATGGAAATAACAGCTAGGACAAGGACAACAATGCTGGACAAATAAAGGTGAGGTTTGGGGTATTTTTATGCATACAATTTTTTTTTTTTTAATGTAAATTAATGAAAGGAGCTTTATAAGTAGCAACATGTTGGCTTATTTTACTTATTTAATCTACTACTTCCCTCTCAGTAAAGATCATTTAACTTGCCAGGATTCGTCTCAATGTGCATTTATAGTAACCGAAAGGGGATTCTTCCCAAAAAAAATCTATTTATGGATTGTTTTTAAGAAGTGGGGTAAATGCTTTGGAAACTGTTTGATCAGTATTTTTATGTACAATTTTCCCCAAAAATGTTCATACTAAAGAGACAAAAATGTGGTATTTTTGTGTGTGCAATAAGCACGTAATAAGTAAGTCCTGATGGGAGGGGTGTGTTTCTCTCTTTAATGTGCATGTGCCCCCACATCCACAACCAGCTCAGACAGACTCTCTCTCTCTCTCTCTCTCTCTCTCTCTCTCTCTCTCTCTCTCTGTCTCTCTCTCTCTCTCTCTCTCTCTCTCTCTCCTCCACACATGCTGAATCTCTTTTTTGGGATTGAGGTCACAACTGCCTGAATGCTCAGAAATATCAAAGTCCCTTTTTCCCACCCACCCACACGCAGCGATGCATTTTCACCCCCTCTGCATTTCTTTTTTCGTTCCCTGCCATCTAACCAGAATATGGGTCATCATCATCATCATCCAGCGTATAGTTCCCATGGAGTCCCAAGACTTTGTTAATAATGGTTTAATTCCTCAGACGAGAAAGCGGTTGCTGTGTGTGTGGGAGAGAGAGAGAGATGAGCATTCCCCTCATTCCTCAGCCCTGTTTGTCAAACTTCACAATCGGCTGTCAGTTTGGACAGCGTAGTAAAACCCTCGGCGGATGATTGAATCGTCGGGACGTGGGCCACAAGCTATCACACCACGCAAGGAAGGCGGCACCCGACTGAGAGCGTTTTCTTTTTCTGCCGGTGTTAAAGTACGTTTCTATCAATAGATGCTTTCTTGCTCATTTCACGTTCTCCGTCGGGTGAACGATGACGATTTGGAGACAAACAGAACTTTTCTATCACAACAAAGCTCACACTATAACTGGCTTAGTTCACTAAGTCCTGTGTCCTTTGTATAGCTCTTCATCTTTCAGAGTTAGGGGTTCAATTTCCACCGGTGTCACCCATGCATAAAATATACACACCTTGGATGAATGTGGTCAACAGAAAGAAAGCATGCACGTCTTTCATGTGTTTTCTAGTAGTTCATAGTATTTGGCTAAACATTGATGTAAACATTTTTGAGCCAGAACTTGAAAGGAGCGAGTGGATTTCCGTCGTTTGCCATCGGTAAACCCAGTGGAACTCCTGACAGACCGGCTCTCGTCTGTGCCCACGGCTAGTTTCTGGGCAGATTACGCAGACCGAGCACTCCCCTTTCCTCCCCCACTCTGTATCTCACCCTCTCTATCTAGCTCTGACTCTCTGCATCTATCCCATCTGTCCGGGTTTCATAAAGGAGATGAGGGAAGCATCAGTCTGTCAGGAAAAAAAAGAGAGTTGCTGTAGGGCAAAGACGGCTCTAATCTTGTGTTTGCATCCAGAGAAGCAACAGACTAACTGACGCATCAGCAGTGGACAAAACAAGGATATCATTTAAAGTCCCATAGGTTAGTCTTAACGTCCCACTAACAGTAAGTGGCACAGCCCAATGCATTGCAAAGTAGCAATGACACTACAATACAAGTTATTACAATATGTAACGCTGGAACCGTCTTTCAAAATCGTAAATCATCACCACAAAGTTTTCAACACGAACGGAAACCCAGAATAATGATTTCACCATCCTAACCCAGACCGATTCAACGTATACGCTTGTCTCCATCTCCATCTGCATTTGTCATTTCCTGAACCTGCCATTTATAGCTCAGATAATAAGGCTGGGGTTGGCTAAAGCACATACGGCAGGCGCCACTTTTTGCAGCCAGGCTGTTGGCTCTTTGATGACTGTTCCAGTAGTCAACCTAGTGAGTGGTAGTTTCCCCCCTATTAAAAAAAACCCTATTCAGTCAGGTGCCACTGTCTGTATGGGTAAACATGTGACCTGACAGCAGTCATGTGAGAGAGGGAGAATGACCTCCCCCCCCTCCATGAAAGAGAGACTGAGAGAAAGACATGGGGGGCATAAAGAGTAGAGAATCCTAGAAGAGGCATCTTTAGCAGAAATAACAACCCGGCTCTTTGTGTTAACTCAGCGATCCAGTACACAAAGGTGGTGAGCAAACACAGAGGGCCGTTGTGTTTCCTGTAGTTCGGTGTGTGTTTCCAGAGTTATTATAGTAAACTCAAAAGAAAATAAGCAGTGAAACATATTTTTTTTAGTAAACTGAAACTAAATAAAAACAATAGCCTTTTAACTGAAACTATATTTCTTGGTTAAAAAACGAATAAAAAATTATTAATTTCAGTTTTCGTTTTCTAGCTCTCATATATCACAAAGTAGCGCGAAGATTAAACATTAAACATTATGGCCATCCCTACACAGTACTACAACCATGTATTTTTTATGTATATATAGTTACTAGGGCTGTCAAAGTTAGCGCGATAATAACGCATTAATGCAAATTCGTTTAAACGCCATTCATTTCTTTAACATCCTTAACGCAATCGATCTTCCGGAGGTTGTAGTGGGCTCAGTTTTAAAGCTAGAGTGAGGATACTGGCATCATATATAAAACTATAAAACCTAAGGAATCCATACCAACCATGTCATACTAGCTTATTGCGAAGGGGGTTTAATAATGCTCCAAACTGGCCCTAAATTTTGGCGAGGAAAAACTGTCATGGCCATTTTCAAAGGGGTCCCTTGACCTCTGACCTCCAGATATATGAATGAAAATGGGTTCTATGGGTAATATTTGTCTTTGTTTTGTGTTGTTAATTGATTTCCATAAAGCAAATGTATGTACAGTATGTACTCCCATGTTGATAAGAGTGTTAAATACTTGACAGATCTCCCTTTAAGGTACATTTTGAACAGATAAAAAACGTGATTAATTTGTGATTATTCGCGATTAACTATGGAACGTGTGAGGGTTTCCGGACAATATTTGTCATTGTTTTGTGCTGTTAATTGATTTCCAGTAATAAATATATACGTACATTTGCATAAAGCGGCATATTTGCTCACTCCCATGTTGATAAGAGTATTAAATACTTGACAGATCTTCCTTAAAGGCACATTTTGAAGTGATAAAAAATGTGTAATTAGTTTGCGATTTAATTATAGACAATTATGTGATTTATCGCGATTAAATATTTGAATTGATTGACCTAGTAACTACATTATACTTGGCCCTAACAAAAACAAACTAAAACTACTGTAAAACTAAAATATAAACTGAAGCTGAACGCCCTCTGAAAATGAACAAAAAACAAACTAAAATGAATTTGAAAAGTCAAAACTAAAATGAAATTCAAACTAATTAAACTCTAAAGTATTATGCCTTTGGTGTGTTCTGTGTTGCATTATACAGTAAATGCTCATATACAGTATGGGCTACATTACCTATGGCACATTTCAGGTTTATTCTCCTAATCACTTTCACTAGAAATGAAGCCAAATGCAAGTACTTTATTTCATTGTTTCACTGCCAGGAAAACAAAATTAGCTGAAAATGGTCCAGGTGTTGATACAAGATGCCAAATGTGCAATAAAAGAATTTTGTTCCAATGATTCACTAAACCATCGGGAGTGTGATTTTTTTTTTTTTTTTTAGCGGTGATCATCTGTCCTCAACAGTTTGAATGTGTTTCGTGTGTTCACGGCAAAGCATCACAGGAAACCAATGTATGGGCTGCCATGTGGGTTGAGCGCTGCTCTCCTCTCCATGTATATTGCATGTCACCATCTGCAGAGTGTGGATCGCTGTGCCACATGTTCACATGTTGTTCCACTAGACATGATCTGGGAGAAGGAAGCCTTACATGTAGCGACCGGTCCGGGCCACTTAAGCAACCCGGCGTCTCACGCTCGCTATTTTTAACCGTGAAATAATGGATTTGGAATGTTTTTGGAAAGCGATGCTCAAAGCGTAGACGAAGAAAAAAACATCTGTGCCCACATTTGATTTAATTGCCCGTCCACCACACAGAGAGATAATTTGCCGTTTATTTGACATAGTGCTCGATGGACATGGCTTAGTCTACTTTAAATGAGGCTTTGCATTACAATAATCGCTCCAATAATCTTTGACGTCGCTGTGAATCATGATTCGCGGCTGCTTTGAATGAGCCTCGACACTCGAGAAGGAGCGAGGCAGCAGAGGAACAATACAACTCCCTCGCAAAGTCAAGTTTTTATTTTTTTTTTCCTCCTAAGAGGGGCTCGTATAACGATGTCTTAATTTCCTTCCGCATGTCAATTTAGGAGATTTACCGCTGAGAAGGTCATTGGTGATGTGTAATTAGTGTAATAACTGGGTGAAGGGTCAAATTTCCTCCCCCTCGGCTCGTATTAGAAGTAGGTCAAACCGTGTGTGTGTGTGTTAAATGGGTTTGAGAGAGTGTGTGGGATTTGCCAAAGAGAAGTGTATTGACTGGTATCTGGGCTGGGAATCTGACCCTCCCCCTTTTAAGAGGACGTCCAGTAATTATGTCAGACGTCTTGGATGGCCTGAGAAGTTATCCATTATTTATGTATTCACAAGTTTGGAATCTAGGGCAGCTATATTTTTTCTCTTCCCCATCGCTCGTGTCGGTTCCAGAGGACTTTGAATGAAGAAATAAGCTCTGGTTGCTTTGGCAGCGCTGTTTTTCAGTTACATTCGGTGGCTGAAAAGAAGAAAAAATACAATTCTCTTGGTGTCACTCCAGAGCCAGGTGTTCTTTATTTCTTTTATTCACACTCCTTTTCCTCTGCTCAGCCCTTTCCCCTCTCAATACTCACTCCACCTAGGAAACGCCAGACTTCAGATTTACACATATTTCTGTCTGTAATGTCTTCAAAGTAACAGGATGCACCTGAACAAGAAAAAAATGATGTCTCGTGTCATTTAGTCTTAAGAATTAAAAAAAAATATATTGGCTCATATTGGTCATCGTAGCATTTCTATTGTGACAAAATCATCTTTTCCATCTGTGGAACTGTGTAACATAAAACTATTTTACCAATCCAGAGTTGATGTTTCCGACCAAGACTTCTTTCAAATGAAGCAGTTTTCACTAAACTCTGTGAAATCTTTTAGGTGTCTTAGTGACTGAAATAATGACTCACGTTGTGCGACGGGGAACTCCTGAAAAACACTGTTCAATGGGGCGGCTGTGGCTCACAGGGTAGAGCAGGTTGTCCACCAATCGGAAGGTCGGTGGTTCGATCCCCGGCTACTTTGGGTCACATGTCGATGTGTCCTTGAGCAAGACACTTAACCCCAAATTGCTCCCGAAGGCATAGCCATTGGTGTGTGAATGAGTATTTAGAGTAGATCCCGATGGGCAAAGTTGGCACCTTAGTAGCCTCTGCCATCAGTGTATGAATGGGTGAATGCTGACATGTAGTGTGGTGGTCGGAAGACCAGAAAAGCGCTACATAAATGCAAGTCCATTTACCATTTACTTTGAAAATAACATCACTGCACAACAAACAGAAGATGTAGATGACACACCCCTATTAACAAAGGGGTGAAAAGGAAAA
>CAKALG010014360.1:337-18516 GCA_916700815.1 Helicolenus hilgendorfi
ACTATTTTAGGGAGCAACGGAAGTCAGACGGTGGCTGGCGGAACAGCGGTTTGCTCTCTGCAGCTCACATTACCGCAGTTTCACAAGCGTGTCGGAGAACTACGTTGACCTTCAGGTAACGTAAATATACGAAAGGCTCTCTCTAACGACAGTGTTTGGTTTGTCCGTTCTGGGCTACTGTAGAAACATGGCCAAGCAACATGGCAGACTCCGTGAAGAGGACCCGCTCCCTATGTAGGTCAAAGTTTTAATCATCAAGTGAAATATGTTTCATAATTGTTGAATATGAATGATTGAATTAAATTTAATAAAAATCCATCAAGAACTTTAATAAATTCCTGCAAAATGAATGACATTCCCATCAGCCCCAGCTGTGTTTTTTGAGTTTGTGCAAATTAATTGATGTTAATATGTTAACACGCTAAACATGTCAAACATTATACAGTATGTGCTTAACATCAGCAAAATTGTACTGAAGTACAGTACTTGAGTGAACTTTGTTTTCTACTACTCGATATTCAGAGACACACCATGTTAGGAACTAAGGAAGTATTTTTCTATTAATCACAACATCTAATATGTAGACAAACTTCTTTCATTCTTTTCATTCTTGAAAGCTACTACAGAAGACTTAAAGGAATACTCCCAGTGAGTCATGCTGGGGCGGATGTTTCAGGAAAAGACACCAGTCTTATCAGTGGTGCCAACAGACAGACAGATGATCTAAGAACAGCTGAGAGTCTAAAACCTCAAGATAATCGTCTTGGGTAAACGGGCAATAAAATGAAATATGTAATGGTTTTATTAGTAATAAATTACAGAAATAAAGTGGGATATTTTGACTCTTGTTCTGCTCCGCACCTGCGTTTACTTCTTGCCTTCCATAAGTGATGCTGCTGGCCTACACTGAGATTATGTAATGTCCTGGATGTATGGCCTCTGCGTGCTTCAACACACATGATTAGGCATATATAAAACACACTGACCCTCTGTGTAAAGCTACTGGATTTTGTTCCCATTCACATAATTGTTATGTCCTTTGCCTTTCATGTTTACATAATGCAAAAACGGTTCTGTAATTACTCGTGTGTGAGACGTTGAGACGAAGGTTATATAATGATTATATTTTGAAGGCAGCACAATCTAGCAATTAGTTTCTCAGTCACTGTCAGTGTATTTGTTTTATCTTATCTTTACTGTGCTTTTGCTTTTGTCAACATGTGTTGTTTATTGTCTGAATTCAATAAAAGTTTCCATTTGGTGCAGCTGACATCTCTGATTTAAAGGGGCACTACACCAATTTTACACATAAAGGGCAGTTTATTAGTCATAGAGAATATTACTCAGCTTGTCAAAACAGTTGTGTAATGTCCTCTGTGGCTCTGCAGAGGTTTGTCAAAGGACCTCACCCTTTCCTTTCCAAGCATGTAGAAGAACCCACGGTGGCCTTCAGGTGCATTCGCACCACCGAATTCAAACTGCCACATCAAAGTAAAAGCGTGTGAGGCTCTCGCTAGAGCCAGTGTGAGGTTTGTCCGTAGAAACATGGCGGACTCCGTGGAGAGGACCCGCTCCCTATGTAGATATAAAAGGCTCCTTCTAAGCTAACGAAAGCACACCGATTCTTATTTTCAGGGGATTATACACTAAAGAAAACGTACTTATTAATATTATATTCCATTTCTGTCAATAGATCCCCCTAATTGTTACACACTAGTCCTTTAAAACCTGTCTCTTGTTAGTACTCAAGCCGCCGACCTTCCGATTGGTGGGCGACCAGCTTTACGTCTGAGCCACAGCCGCCCAAGAAGTCCTTGAAGGACAGGGTTGTGTCATCGTCATTGTGACAGTTGTTGAATTGTTACACTTGTTATCTCTATCTAGCATTTGTATACGCAATCAGCCACATTTGAGCATTTGTATCTGTGTATACATTTATATCAGTTACATGGGTTTTCACTGAAAAAAAGTGAATTAGAAAATGGATGTTAAACAAACTCAGGATTTTCACGCAGGAGATCGTTGTTTGTGTCCCGTGGTAACGTTGACTTATTTTACCTTACTTTTATAACTTACTTTACGTACTTGACTAACGCCACCTACGTAAGTTACGTAACAAACATACTTATTTTAACCCAAACCACAATCTTTTCCTGAACCTAACCAAGTAGTGTTGTTGCCTAAACAGGGTTCTGCACTGCAGGGGCTTGCAGTGGCGCACTGATCGCTTGTGTTGCTGGTCATTCGTTGGAGAATGCACAAAAAAAATGAAAGATATCTTTTCTTAAGATATCATACAAACCGTTGTATGAGGATATGTTGCAGGGTTAGCAAGCCAACTCAGACAGACAAAAGATGAGTCCACACACACACACTTGATGGCATGCCAATGCAGTCGTGCAACTTTCTACATCTTTTGTCGTATTCTTGCAATCTGCCTGCACCATTGGATAAATCACTCGCTGAACACTCGAGGCCTCCCTCTAACCCAGAGATTTAAAAATGATTACACGAAAGCAGTGCCCTTTCCAACCCCCCACACCCCCTTGAGCTCGTGTAAGATTAAGGGCTGATCATGTATCTGATGGTGCCACAGCAAGTTTCCTACTGCCATTACTCTGTTGCAAGGGCCTAATCCTACCAAATCCTTTATTTTCCTCAGTACATCCAACACACACACACACACACTACTGCCAGCCTGAACTGAGGCACAACAACAACTAGGGTAAATGAGCGAAGTAGGAGCAAAGAATACAAACTGCTGCGTCGTTACTCAAAGGATTGTCATCATGGTGAATCAATTTTCCTCTAATCCACGGCCAGTAATCAAAACAGAATGATGCACGGCGGACGGGAATGACGTATTTTACCATAAGGCTATGTTCTTGGTGTCCGTCTGCAACCTGTTCAGAGTAATAGGATCACCCAAGTGGAGGGCAGAGGTTTCAGTGAGGTCATGAAGCAGCAGGGGGGTGCAGCAGGCCGCTGAGATACCAGTGATTGGACAGACGCAAGTCTAGTCCTCTTTGAGGCCGAAAAACATGCGTCAAAGCATGTGTGGAGAGAACGAGAGCTCAATATGGAAAAGACGTTTTGAAGCAGCATTTTGACAATGTGAGTTACAATAATGGTAGGCGTAAAAAAAATCATAACCGTTGTAATATTAAAAATTCCCATTAATGTAATAACAATCTGCAATTAACAGCAGAAGAAACAATATTGTATACTTCACTTATATACTGTAAGTGTTTTTGACAGCATTACAAATTTCTTTAAATACAATTACCAGAGACGCACAGTATAAAACTAAAACAACCATCAGTAAGACATGACATGCAATATGTACAATAAATTAATATATGTAACGCAATATATTTCTTCGTGTAAAAAAGTACCAACTATTGATGCAGTTTTCCATAATGCAATCCACAGGTACAACTAAAGCCCTCCTGAATATATTGATCATTTATTTTCCCACCATCAGTAACAAGGCAAATGGGAGCATGACTCACATATTTCCGCTCATTGCTTCAAAGGTTTAGCCCTTTTGGAAAAAATTAAAAGATATTGGGCAACCTGGACTTCGACCCCAAAAAGGAACAACTAGACCACACTGTCAATCATCATACCAAATTTGATGTTAAATAGTTTTCAAGTTCTGCTCCGGAAACCAAAGTGTGACACGACTACAACTACGTTGGCAAGTATGTATTCAATTTTGACCCTTCTTAGTTTTCTTAGTTCAATTATTATCAAAAATAATAATATTAAACTAGAGGCCATGGATGGATTCACACCAGCCGCGACGCCAATGGCCCCTTCCCCACTTCCTACACCCCTACTTCTTCTTGCTTAGACCACACCAATCTTTGAACTCAGCCTTCATTCTGATCTCAACTACACACCTGTAAAGTTTCGTGACTAAAGCTTGCACAGTTGTGAGCAACCAAATGCTGAATAAGACATTTTCAGGTTCAATGTAACAATTATCTGTCATTAACTGAAAACACTCTGTGAAAGGGTTAAAGTTGTAAAACGAAAACAGGGACACACCCAGACCGGACAACGCTGTGGTAGCGACCTGTCAGTCACAAGGTAGCCACGTCCTAAAGCATACTTTTTTTTGCAACCAGAGGAGTCGCCCCTTTTACTGTCCCAATCCTCCTCTTCCTCATCAACATCATCAGGTAGACGTCAACCCTTTAAAGAACTAAACTGTGGTCACTCCGCTCACTGAGTAAAGTACTAACCTTGAAGGCTCCTCTGAATGTGCTGCACAGATTAAAGGTTATACTTTACAAAGTAAATAAAGCACATATCAGATTGATAATCACTCTTGTGAAAAGCCAGGCGAGCAGCTGTCTCCACAAGACTACCTACGTCAGCAGCAAGGTGAAATAAGAGATTACAGGGTGGATAGACGATTCATAATCTTTCTCAGAGATGTTTGACTTTTACCAGCTCAGACAAGGAGACGGGGACATGTCTACCCTTTAGATAAATAAATCAAATCAGTTTATTATGCAATCATTAGTATGTTTTCATGTCTGATACCATTTGTAGTTATTACTTGTTATATGCTGATTCCCACAGCAGTCTATTTGCTATTTTTGTTAAGAACTTTATTCACTTTGAGAACTGTTCAGAGGCTTGTGACCAATAAAAGGGAAGAGCGAGCGCTTGTTGAATCTCGGTTGTGTTGTTGCACCTGTTAGTTTGTTGATCTGTCACCAGGACGTCTCAAACACTTTCCATAACATTAGCTGGACAGACACCTGCTGTACTGAGAAACAAAGACTCATGTTTTGGAAGTGACATCCTTTTTTCATTTTTTATTTTCAGACATTACCATGAAATATATTGAGGTGGACATGAATAAATGCAGTATATAAGTATTTATATTAGATAAGAGTGAATGACTATTTATAGTTATAGCATTTTAATGGTCATTTAAGAAGCTGTGTCAGTAACAGGAATGATATTTTATATAAAATCCGAGATTTGGTCTTAAAGTTGGATTTTCTGATGTTTTTTGTAATCCAACAGTGGATGCACTCGTTCACTCACAAGCTAAATGTGGTTGTACACGAGGACTGTCACCGAAGCAGTGTATTTAGCCATATTTTGGCAGAAAAACGGACCGCTTGGAACATACTCAGCATAAAAATGGAGAGTGGAAAAGTACGTTGAAAACTAAAATCCTTTAACAGACACTTTTTAAGCCCCCTTGTAGACTTCCACCAGTACATGTCTAAACTAGAATTACCGCCTCGTGGTTGTATGCCTCCCATGTGGTAAATGTCATCACTTAATTATTTTATCTTATTAGACATTTGTGTAAAATTGTCATAGTTAGCATTTGAATTCTTGAGTTATGACCAAAAACGTGTTTTTTGAGGTCACAGTGAATTTGACCTCCAAAATCCAGAAAGAAGAAGAAATTCCAGGCGTTCCTGAGATAACGCGTTCATGAGAATGGGACAGATGTGAGGTCATGGTGACCTTGACTTTTGACCTCCAAAATCTAATCAGTTCATCCTGGCGTCTAAGCAGACGTTTGTACCAAATTTGAAGAAAGTTGCTCTAGGTGTTCCTGAGATATCACGAGAATGGGGCAGACGTGAGGTCACAGTGACCTTGACCTTTGACCACCAAAATCTAATCAGTTCATCCTTTAGTAAAGTGGATGTTTGTGCCAAATAGGAAGAAATTCCATGCGTTTCTGAGATATCACGTTCGAGAGAATGGACCGGATGTACGGACGGACAACCCAAAAACATAATGTTTTCCAGCCACAGCTCTCGCCATCATGGAGGCATAAAAAACATTAAAAAAAAGTTAGGAATGGATTTGTATTAAATGTTGTGGTGAGTTTGTTCATCTCTTTCTAGGTTTTAATCCCGGGAAACGTGATTCCGTACAGAAAATGTCTAATTTTCGGGAAAAATATGAATCCCTAGTGCAGACCAATGTGAGCTTCAATGCAAGTCCATTAAAATGATATCAACTCTTCTCCTGTACACTACGCTTTATTCACCAAACACTTTGGGCTATATTGCCTTCATCAGAGATTGTTTATCTCACCAATTGGCCAAACCAAGCCCCCAGGAAGAGCGCCGGTTGTTCATCCCAACTTTCATAGTGGCCAAACGGCGGTACTACAGTTTCTGCGTCCATCACGTGATGAAAAAGACTTTTTGGGAAAGATACATCTGTAAGTCAGCGGATAATATTTTTTTAGGTAAATCAACTTCCCAGTGCGAACACTCAAATAGCCCTTATCGTGTACATTCATGTCAATATCAAAGTACGGCTGTATGTGAGTATCAGCAGATGGAAGAGGCAAACTCTCTGTTCTTGGAACAGTCAAACTCCATGGAGGTGAGTTCCTTTCCATGTTAGACTCCCTGCCAATTTCTCCTGAACTCAGCACTGGCTCAGGCTACTGAACAAGTATTGTGCTGTCTGGCTGCATGTTGTAAATACTTTCGATTTGTCTTGATCCATTTTAGGCTCAGGCAATATAAGGTGCTTATTTGAGATGAGAAATAAATAAGTGTTTCAAAACTGGAACTGAATTGAAATGTAATACATGGACAGACAGTGGTTTTCTCTTTGCTAAGTGTGATGTAGTTCACTGAGAAGTCTGGTTGTCAAATTTGCACATCATACAGTACCTGGCGTGTTTTTCTAATTAAAGTAGCAGATTGTATTAGAAAATACAAATTCAATTTGAACACATGTGATTCCAGTCCTTCCTTCAGAACTTTATCCTCTGAGGTGCACAATTTGAAATCCCAAGAGTCAAAACCAGTGAAACCACTGTGAACTGTGAAAGTAGGGATTGCCCTCCAGTGGCCAGAGGAGCAGAAAGAGGGGACAACCTCCATAGTCAACTTTGCTCATGAATATTACTCATATTAGAGCTGCAACGATTAATCAATTAGTTGTCAACTACTAAATTAATCATCAAGTAATTTGATAATCAATTAATCGGTTTGAGTAATTTCTTAAGGGAAAAAAAAGTCAAAATTCTCTGATTGCAGCTTCTTAAATGTGAATATTTTCTGGTTTCTTTACTCCTCTATGACAGTAAACTGAATATCTTTGAGTTGCGGACAAAACAAGACATTTGAGGATGTCTTCTTGGGCTTTGGGAAACACTGATTAACATTTTAGAGACCAAAGAACTAATCAATTAATCGAGAAAATAATCAACAGATTAATCAACAACGAAAAGTCAAACTTTTTTTAGACATTTTTTTCCAGACAATTTTCAGACTTCTTTTTCAACATTTTCAGATTTTTTTTTTTTTTTTTACCTTTTTCAGACATCGTCTAGACTTTTCTTTTCCAACATTTTTCAGACTTTTTTTTTTAAATTTTTTTTTACCTTGTTCAGATTTTTATTTACGGACATTTCAGACTTTTTTCCCAACATTTTTCAAACCTTTTTTTCCAGATATTTTTCAGAGTCTTTTTTTTCCAGCATTTTTCAAATTGTTTTTTTCAGACTTTTTTTTCAGACATTTTTCAGACATTTTTTTTTTTTTTTAATCTTTTTCAGACATTGTTTAGACTTTCCTTTTCCAACATTTTTCAAACTTTTTTTAGACATTTTTTTCCGACATTTTTCAAATTTTTTTTTTACGGACATTTTTCAGACTTTTTTTTCAGATATTTTTCAGAGTATTTTTTTAGACATTTTTTTCCGACATTTTTTTTTTTTTTTTACCTTTTTCAGACTTTTTTTTACGGACATTTTTTCAGACTTTTTTTCCAACATTTTTCAAACTTTTTTTTCAGATATTTTTCAGAGTCTTTTTTTCCAGCATTTTACAAATTTGTTTTTTCAGATTTTTTTCAGACAATTTTCAAATTCTTTTTTTTTTTTTTTTTTTTTACCTTTTTCTGACATTTTTAAGACTTTTTTTTAAACATTTTTCCAAACTTTTTTTTTAGACATTTTTTTTCAGACATTTTTTTAAGGACAATTTTTTCAGACTTTTTTTCAGAGTCTTACTTTTTTTGGCCATTTTTCAGACTTTTTTTTTTTTTTTTTACCTTTTTCAGACATTGATAAGTCAAATCAACTGCATAATGTACTCGACAGTAACTCATGCAAGATAAGAGCATAACATTTAGCAACAAACAACGCAAACCAAAATCTGATGAAATGATAGTTTAACTATCTCTATGTCATCTTTTCTTATTAGTTTTATTTATTAACTATATAATGTTTAGCATTGCCATTAAAACAACACATATGCACAGAAGTTTGCAAAAAGACTGCAAGAGATAAAACTATAGAAAACCTAGAAAACCAAACGTCTGAGCCTTTGTCTGTTGTATTAGAAAACACTAGCACTGTGGTACAGCTGACTTACTGTACAGGCATGCATCTGGATCCTTTCTCTGACGCATATAAAACTAAATATCCCTTGAATTTAATGTAACCAAACACTTAATGAAGACACGACACGCTCAACTCACTATTAAAGAAGACAGGGTGCTGGATCCTTTATGTAGATAATAAAAAAAGGAAACTAGGACAGCAGACCAATTTGACTTTTTAATATTGCCATAACTGGACATTTAATCAAATTTCATGCAAAGGCTCTGTTCATGTTTGGGCTAAGGGAGAGATTTCCTGAGTCAGTCTGAAAGGGTTTACAAATCCTCCCAAAACAAAGTTGCCTAAAGAGAACTTCTTAATGTTCAAAGCCCAAACAGCGTGGAAGCATATGTGTGGAAAAAACACACACCTTGACCCAGATGCACATTTCCTCTCTGTTTGTGTGTCTGGGTCAACTTCCTCTGCAGCATTTTCACATCTTCTTTGTCATTTTGGATTCCCAAAGAAAGTATTCACAACAGCCTGCCAAAAGGGTCATTCATTTCTACCTATAAAAGCTTCCTCAGTCCCTTTGAATAGTGACATTTAAAAAGAAAAAGGTGTTATTGTCTGCTTTTTTCTTTGTATCTTAAAGTCCTCTCATCCCTGTTCTCTGGGCGTGATTTAATCAGTTCCCTTGCATGCTGGGCTGCTAAACAGACACTCGGGTAAGTACACACTGGTGCTCTCTTACAGCACGAACCGCACAGTGTGTCCCAGGTTGCCTACCGTACCGTGGGAACTGTATCCGCGGAGAGCAGTGCATTGTGGCACCGGAGCTGTCAAGAGGGACAGCGGAATAAAACAGGAATTGTCCTTCAGCATGAACCCAATTCATTTAGCTGGCACACAGCGGCCTGTTCGTGTAACATCACCCGACTCAACCCGAACCAAGTCAGGCTCCGATTGTCCCTCTCTGGGGTGCAACACTGAGTACAGACTGAAGGAACGATTATTCAACCTTCCCTGATACAGTGCAGCGCATGCACACACTGACAGACATTTAGCTGAGCCATCTTAATTAAAATGCCGACACAAAGATAACAAGAGGCCTCTTTATGTCTCCAGAGCTGTGAGAGAAAATCTCTTGAACAGGAGCCACAGTCAGGTTAAAGTTTACAACGACTCTCTGACATCTTGTTTTCTGGGGCAGGAGTTCAACCTTTGACAGCTTTTTCACAAACATGGATTCAATATTTGTCCATACAAGAAAGTCTACAGGCGTTTCCACAGAATAAAGTGTTTTATTATGGGACAAGGTTTTACTTATGTGTATAAAACCAGCCTCTTTTCAGTTTATTGTCACCTTACTCTATTCTCAGCACATTGTGATGACTTCACTTTATGCAAAATGACTTCGAACCTTTCAACTGTGTGATCAGTTAAGACATTTTTCAGACTTTTTTTTTTTACGGACATTTTTTCAGAGTCTTTTTTTCCAGCATTTTTCAGACTTTTTAAAAAAAATATATATCTTTTTCAGACATCGTTTAGACTTTTTTTTTTTTCAGACTTTTTTTTACGGGCATTTTTTTCAGATTTTTTTTTACCTATTTACCTATTCAAAATAATATGAGGTGATGCGGAAAAGGCAGTAAAAATGGTCAGGAGCGTTCATTTACGCACAAATTCGCTCTTCTCATGATTTATAGATACGAGGCCTATTGTGAATTGGGTCACAATGGTTTGTAAGTTTTAAAAAGTGGGTCCCCATAAAAAAAAGTTTGGGAAACACTGCTCTATAAATATCATCATTAGTTCCCAGAGCCCTAACTGATGTCTATAAAAAAAATAAATCTCCAGGGTGATGTCTTTAAACTGGTTGTTTTGTCCGAACACCAGACCACCGAAGTTATTCAGTTTATGATCACGTACAGTAAGACAAAGAATGGCGACACATCGTGGATCCAGAGAATTGTTGGCATTTTTGCTTGAAAATTTGTTTAAACTATCAAAAATTGTTGCAGATTAATTTTCTGATCTTTAACAACAACTTTTTCAAACAACTGGATTTAATTTCTGTGTGAAATATCACAGCCCTCTGCTATGGTCTATTTCTGAAGCTACCTTTGTCCTTAGCTGACTGCGTGGACCCGGCTGACTAGTCATGAGGTCAAGGAGAGGTAGGGGTTAACGTAAACGTGAGAAAGTGGCTATAGCTTTATGGGAAACCTTATCAATAACTATGCTCTTGGACTATTGGAGCATCACCTGCAAGAGGAATGACCTCAGATGGCCTGCACCTAGAGGTCGTTGTACTGTACAACAGCACGGAGAGGTACATGTGTGTGCCGTAAAATCCCTTGAAATGCTTTGAAATCAGATCAATACTTTTTAATCCTATTATTGCGTTTTAACATGAGATGAAACGCATGCATACTTCTGTGCAGAGAGAAAACATTTGCAGCTTTGATTTCATGACCGTATCACGCTACAGGTTGATGTCACAAAATGCCCAAACCCATCATTAAACAAAGTCCAAACCAATCCTGACACCATGAAGTTCAACTCGGAAGCCCATTGTTTGTGGCCATATGATAATTAGAGTTGGCCTCGCTAGCTGTTTATGTAAGAGGGGCTTGTTTATTCATAGTGAGTTCAGCCCCATCCGATCTCAATGGCTCCATTATTAGGCGAGCGGTTAAAGCCTCTTTCAAACTTCAAACATAAGAAGCCGCCTACTCAGGCAAAACTGGCTTGGCGATCTGCGAAAACTGAAATGTAATCGCTCTGCATTATGCAGCAATGTGCAGCAGAATGACTAAATCTGAGTACATGAGGCCTGTTCTCTATCGTTGTGCCCCAAATGCAAGGTCTTTACCTTTGATGAACAGTCTGGGAAACACCTGAGCACGCTTTGTTCCTGATGCAATAAATAACGTGTTTCATCTGTGGCCATAACACCACAGAGATGTACAAACGGCTGAAGATGCATTACATTTCCACTGAACAGCCTTCCATATGTTCTACTACACCACAGAGGGCCACACACAGCTGGGTCATTGTTCTTGACTGGAGTGTGCAAAGCCTCATTAAGAGCGGACGGCTATAAGCCTCTTTGACTGTACTCTCTGCACACTGAACCAGGTGGAGCACAGTGAGCGCAGGCTGCACGGTAAAAACAGAGTAATGCGTGCTCAAATCCTGGTTTAAGTAAGAGAACAGTTCCGCACGGATATGACTGAAATCTTAAACTTTCGAACACCAGATCAATATATTAGCTTAATTATTGGGCTGTGTATGGACAGGTCTGTACCTGTCACCCATTCATGCACTGAAAGCTGGCGGAGGATTAGCTCACTGAGAAAATTTCAAAACAGCACAAGTATTTTTCTTCTAGCTTGTGCACACACCTCGTCTCCATTGGCCACTTCCATCCGATTTATTTTTGTGCACAGAGGACACTGGTTCCTAGGGCTGGGACGATACACCTATATCCGGATTCGATACTATCAGGATACTTGGGTGCCGATTAAGTATTGCGATTCTACAAGTATTGCAACGGCTGGCTTGACAAACATTTCCTGTCCATGACAGAGTTAGCATGCAGCTTTAGCCGTGATGTCTACAGTAGCTCTGCTTTTCCTGCAATATGTGAAACCCAAAGTGTTTCCATACTTTACTGTATGTCTAGTGTTTACCACTTTTGATTTAACATGTGAGAGTACAGGTCGTATCCACATGGACCCTCCGCTGTTTTCTACTTTATTGTTTCGACTCGCTGCAGCCGGCTGCGGTTTGTTTTGATTGACAGATACGGAACAGATATGACGTCACGTTACTCAGACTACAACAATAAAAGCGGTAACTTCGTTCTATCTCTGCTTAGACTCAAATTAAGCAAATCTATTGATCTATCATTAACAGATCGATTTCAAAATGGTTAAAAAAAAAATCACAATACATGGGTGAATAAATCTTTTGCCCTCCCCTACTGGTTCCCAATATAATCAACTAAATACCCCAAAAAAGCACATAATCCTCATACACTGATCTGCTCAACAATCTTTGTTCTAACAGTCTGATTTGCTTTGCACAGAAAAAGAGGATGAAGCTCTGATATAACAGGTGTGTGAATCTCTTTCTCATCGTTGCTGCTGTATTCTATGAAATCAAATTTATTATGTTGTCAAGCTGTTCGCCTCCATATCAGTTTCTAGAGGAGCCACAGATCTGAAGATGAAATGACAGGAGCCATTCATCGCCTGGTTGTGTGAAACTCTTTATGGCCTCTTGATTACGCTGATCTCACCATCATGCTGGCTGCGTCACATGGCGTGCCTTATGCCAATCACAGGGTTAGGGACACTGACACCGGGCACAGCTATCCTGGCATCTCACAAAGCCTTTGAGGTCAGCTGAGAGAGGAAGTCCTCTGAACTAAATGACAACATTATGCTAAAGTGCAAAGAGCTCTCTACGAGAGATGTCACTTGCCAGCTGAGGTACAAAAAAAAAAACCTATATATTGTTCAGGTGGTGGGAAGAAAGCGGAGGAAACCCACGCGAACACAGGGAGATCATGCAAACTCCACACAGAATGGCCCTGAGATTGATCACTATATCATATACTCTATATGATATATTTTATATTTAAATTGAATCAAATGACTCTGTGATGTTCAAGTTTGTTGCTCATCGTCTACAAGAGCACATTGACTGTACAACTCTCTCATCAACCATGTTTTCAGCAGCAACAGCAAATAATCTCTTTTAAATCAAACCAGGCAGGTTAAATAAAAAATTTAATGAGTTACTTGTTACATATTACTCATTTAAAAAGTAATTAGTAACGTCGCTCAATTCATGTCTTTCGTGTGGTTTAACACAGCTATTCTCAACCACTGGACCGGGGCCCACTGGTGGGCCTCAGAGAGCCACCTAGTGGGCCGCGGATGTTCTGACAAATGGTTAGATAAACCTCTTCAAAATCCAACGGCAGCTATCCTGTTTTTCAGAGGTTGTAGCAGGCGTGTTTTAAAGCTAGAGGAAGGATACTGGAATGATATGAAACTAAAAGAACCTAATGAATCCATTGGTCCCAACCATGCCATGCTAGCTTTCCGAAAAGGAGGCTAAATAACACTTCAAAGTTACGCTAAATTTTGGTGAGGAAAAACTGGCACTGAACATCATGCTGTATTGAAGAAGACTTGAAAACCATAAACTCATGTTTACAATGTTTACTGAGGTAATAAATCAAGTGAGAAGTAGGCTCATTTTCTCATAAACTTCTATACAATCAGACTTCTTTTGCAACAGGAGGAGTCGCCCCCTGCTGGATATTAGACATAATGCTAATATAATAATATAATATAATGCTAATGCTAAAATAAAATGTTTTGTTCCTGAAACTCACACTACTGAAAACAACATCTGTTTAATAAGAGCACCTGTTACTGCTCTGTAGACCTCATTTAACTTTTCCTGCATGCGTTTAAATGAAAGAGAGACATCTTTACAGCATTGATGAAAAGAAAGCTCACCATTGTGACATATAATTATTAATTGGCCAGTTTTAAAAAATAACAGACTGTTTGTTTTTTAATTGCATGATTTAAAATGCTGCCCAATAGAGTAATTTTACTGTCTGTATGCAACCACGTTAAACGTATATTATCTTTTTTTCCTCTCACTCCTTTTCTTATCTCAGGTCACGGTCGCTCTCGTCTACTGGACCATGAGATCCATTTGATATTCAAATTCAAAATTTGAATTTTTTTGCAACCTTTACTGTTTCTGTAGACTCACAGTTGCACCAATCCTCCCTTCCCCCTTTATAAGCCTATAAACTTACAGTAATGACATCTACTAACACGCAAAGGAGAAAAAAAACCACCATGTCCAGTGTCTTCACTGTGTCAGACATCTAAGTAGACAGTATGTGAGCTGTGATGCAAGCGAGGTGACTTTGTTCTTCATGAGTCAGCTGTGTCAAAGCCATGAGTCAGGGAATGTCGAGGAAGCAGCTGCATCCTTGTGTCTCCTGACTTTTTTATTTCCACTGTGAACCAGTAAACCTGGCAGACTTTTAGAGCTGTTGTAAAGCTATATTTATATATGCTCAATAGTCCTTTTAGCATATGCATATAGGACATATTCATGGACTCAGATCATACTGTCCCCTATGAAAAAGTAGTATACTAGTTTATTTTATGAAGTAAAATGAAGTATTATGTATTATGTATTAAGTATACTTATTCTTAATACTAATACTAATACTTTCAAGTCTACTTCTTCAATTGTCCCACTTTTTAGTTTATAGAAGTATACTTTTAAATGTACTTTAAGAGTAGTAAATTTTGAGTACACAACTAGTTTACATCTAATTTGCATTTTGTACTGCAACTATATTATGAGGTGAACTATAATACAAGTGAACTCATAGGTATGCTGTTAGTTTACCAGCTATATACTTGTAGCCCAGTACACTCTAAAGTATACTCTCAGTAAACTACTATTTTATTAGTTTTTACTGCAAGTATACTTGTAAGTTTTCTTTAATTTATAGTACTTAGCCAATGATTTATGCATTACATAAAGAGACTTTTACTATTTGACTTGATATTTTGTGATGAGATTAAAAAAATTAAATTAAATATTTTTTTTTCTCTCATACCTCCAACGGAGAGTGCAAAAACATAGAAAAGTCTTGAATATTTAAAATAAATGAATATCAAAACATAAGTTTACAAACTCTAACACCTGCTAATAACCTGCTAATAAGCTACTCTATCAAAAAGTAAGCATAAGCCAAATATACTCCGACTTTTCTGTATACTTGTCAGTAGAAGCCAAGAACTGTATATTTAAGTATAATTTTGTTAAATGGGTGCATCATGCATAGCGGTAATCAAACCTCCAGAATAGAAAAACTGTGTTTGGTTTGACCTCTTAACGACCCGGTGTTATAACAATAAGCTATTTAATGTTGTCTGTGTGAACTTTCACCATCTCAGTTACATGTCCTAATGGTTGGTTTCCAGTTTCATGCACTTCTTTCTCCCCTTCTTTCTCTCAGTCTTTCTTCAGCTCAGACACCAACAGGTGAATACATGTAATCAGATCGGGGAAGAGAGGTAAATGCTGAAAACGCCTACTCAAAACAAATTTGAATGGGAACAGCACAATAACTGGTCGGGCCAGAGCTTTGATTTCACAGCCGGTTGTTCGGAGATGAACTTATCAACTCTCTCAAGGTCATTTCATCTTTTAGAGCCCATTGTGTTCCCTACGCTAGTGAGAATAACTGTGAGGTTAAGGGATCACCAAAGTTATTACAAATCATCCTGATGGGGCAACACGTTCTCATCCCAACTCATCACATACTGACGCTTTGTAAGACCCCTCAACATCACTTTTCGGTTGCAGTAAACACGTGCTTAAAGTTGTGAATTAAACAAAAACACTTGCTTAGGTTCAGGCAATAAAACCACTTAGTTAGGTTTAGGAAAAAACAACATAGTTGGGCTTAAAATGACTACGTTTGTAAAGTGAAAATTACGCTGAATGTTGTGAACACGGGACGCGAGCGAACATCTGATTGTAACGTGACTCGCGGGACACAAACAGCGGTCTCCTGAATGAAAACCCGGTGTTGTTGGACCCGTCCACCTCGACGCCCGCCGGCCCTGTGTGTCTCTTTCACTCTTTAAATCACCACAGTACTTTATGGGTTTAAATTGTAGTTAATGGAAAGCCTGGTGCGTCTCATACAGACACTAAAGGGTGTCTTGTGCGTCGTATCTAATGCAGATGGCCGAGACAAAGCGTCATGGGGACAGGGACGTAAAACTACAGAAACATACATAACAAGTGTATGTGTTCATTGTATAGTTGAATATATGTATTGGTATTCAATTATTTCCCACAATTAATAACAGAAAAATAAGAAACACTAGAGACCATCTCGGGGTCTAAAGTGGAGGGGGGGGGGCAATGGCCTCTTCCCCACTTCCTATTCACCTACTTCTGGCGCCCTTGCTCGGACCACACCCATCTTTGAACTCGGCCTTCATTTTGATCTCAACTACATACCTGCAAAGTTTCGTAACAGATAGGCGACATACTGTAGATATAATAAAAAAATAAAACACGTATATATACATATATATCCTGTAGTCCATTAATTCATCATATTGTCATTCAGTCTTATTCCTTCTTAATTGGGGTGAAAGCAGCGTGGAGGAATTTCCCAACATGCATTAGGCAGATAACAGGTCAGGTCACCTGTCCTTCACACAGGTTTTTAGATAACAGAAGAGCATCACAAGATTAAATGACCTAATTACTGCAGCTGCAGCAGAAGGGACATCAAATTTGTAAGTTGTCAGTATCACTATACATGTTGTATGACACCGAAGGAAAGGTTAGACAGATGCAACATACATACCCTCAAGATTGGTTATAAAACACACACACACACAGCAAGCTCAGTGAGGATTTACAGCTACAGTGGGGATTACATTTTATTACACATGCCATCACTGCTGTAATCCACTTTAACAGCGCCGTGTTTGCTGACACCTCGCAGAAAGAACGTACAACTGAGAATTATTCACTTAAACTCACGGCTAAAATTAGCATTGTTTCCTTATGAAACCTTGAATCTTGTGTCAGTTATGACAACGCATCAATGTGTTGACAGTAAAGTGTTTTTTAATGCTGACTCACCACTTGTGCAACTCCATGAACTGTCATGTCTCAAACCAGGAGTTTAACCGTTAAATAAAGCAGACGTTGGCATCATGATTTGCTTAGCAGAATGACTAAATGTTTGTATATGTCCACAGGCTCAACATATTTTAATAATTAAAAAAGATATATATTTATGGCAGCAACAAGATAATCTATTTTCATAAAAAAAGAAAAATCCAGGAGATCAAAGTTGGAGAAAGAAACTCTGGTGCTCTGCTTCATACATCTCAGTGGTTACGTAACTGGCTTTGAAATCAACATTTATAATGTGAAGCTGACATGTGGATTGTGTGTTTGGAGCGACTGTTGACATTTCTTTCCTGTTTCCATTTAGTAGAAATGTGTATATGTCCAGTGTCACACTGTGGTGATAGTTCATTTGTTCTTCTGTCAACAGGCAACTCCGACAAAACAGATTTTTTGGAAGGAGACGGCTGCCATGTGATCGTCGTACGCCATTTAAATCACAGCTCTGGATATTTACTGTTATAAACCTGCCAACAGAAGATCTAAACAAGAACGAGTACCTGGAAAAAGGCTGTTGTCAGATCACACGTGAGGGAACACATTGCCTCATGTGTTTGCTTTAAACTGGACTTCCACTGGATGATGATGGGTCAGGGTTTGTTGGTGGAAGTACAAACCCTAGTTTGGGTTTGTGGGGGGTGTGTGTGTGCAACGTGACCATGTGTCGGATCTAGAGGAACAATCAAACCGGGATAAGAGAGGGGGCTGTAGGGACAATACCAAGGCTGTCCCCTGTAGGCCCCATGCCACATAAAGACCTGATTATCCCCCCCACCCCTCCTCCTGTTGGCTGGCCTTGCCGAGTGGACGGACAGTGGACTCAGTCTTCCCCTTCCTCTGTTGAGCAGTGGGGACTCTCCTCCAGTCTCAGCCAGGGCAAAGCAATTTAAGGGGTGCTGTTGTTTTGGAGAGCCACTGTGGGAAAGTCATTAAAGTGTAAAGCATCTCTCTTTTATTTCGCTCTAAAGGACTCCTGGAAGAGACGTCCACTAAGTCGGTGGATGGTAATGAGTGCTGACACCGACCGGCAACCCCCACAGTGCCCCGTGCTCCGATCGCT
>CAKALG010014367.1:379-11331 GCA_916700815.1 Helicolenus hilgendorfi
TCTTTCATCCTCCATCTCATCTCTAATCCTGTTCCCATTCTGTCTTTTTTCTCCCCCCTTTTCCCCCGGCACCACAGGTATGAAGCAGAGAACGCGTTCTTCTTCAATCTCAACCTAGCTGACTTCAACATCATCGACACTCTGGGAGTTGGCGGCTTTGGTCGTGTCGAGCTGGTAGGGGGCACCGCGCTGCGACAGTTTCCTCGTCTATCAGGCTGTGCAGGTTAATGGGCAGCCGACCTTCGTATCTGAATTCCTTTCTTTCCTTCTCACCGCAGGTTCAGCTCAAGAGCGATGAGAACAAAACCTTCGCCATGAAGATCCTGAAGAAGCGGCACATTGTCGACACAAGACAGCAGGAGCACATTCGATCAGAGAAACTCATCATGCAGGAGGCCCACTCTGACTTCATTGTTAGGTACACCCCCTGAGCAGCTTCACTGAAAGGCACTATAAATAATCCTCTGTTTTGAAACAATGATCAGTACATTAGTGCCTCAGAACCAGAAGGACCTCATTCATGGAGTGCTTGTGTAGCTAACTGAGATGTTCCTGAGATGCTCTGGTGAACTATAGAAGGTTGTTTTTCCTACTGTCTTCAGTGTATATGCTATAAGATGCTCCAACCTCTTGTGACCCTGAAAGAAAATAAGAAGGCACATGAATTATGAGTTTATGTTTAGGCTACACTATATGGAGGAGAGTATATATACAGTAGGCTGTTCAAAATCACATACTATGCACTACATACCCAATATGTGTACTGCCGTTCAACATACTTTTGTGTAAATAAACAGTAGTGTGTATCTTTTCAAACACACTGAGCCGTAACTTATGTTGCTCTACTTCGATTTACAACGGCAAAGATTAAAAGCACAGAGACAAAAACTTCTGCCACCATTTTGGACTGAAAATGCTTATTATATTTATAATATATTATTGTTCAACACAGGCCGTTTCGGTAGAATGTGACAATAGAATAGAAATAATTTTGTTTTAATTTTGTACGGCATTTTGTAGGCGGACGTTTTAGCGGTGTACGGTTGTCGCTTTCAGTCCAAAATGCCAGAAGCGTAACTTTGCCGCTGGGCGCTGATGAACGAAACAATTGACTTTCATTTCTTGGAAATATAGGTTCTTTAACTACAGTATGTGACAATCATAAAGTCTGAATTAATTTAGACTATACATTACGCCTATGTGTGAATATTATACTTACAGTTAAACTGAAGTGTCACTGATGTTACAGAGCTATCTGTCAATGTATGTTATGCACGTTGTCCTCACTACCGCATTGCATTGTGGGATGTTTATGCCACCGTAGTGTCCATCGTTGCATACTGTATTATTTCATCAGAAATAGTATGCAATTCATTGTATTCATACTAAGATTTCAGACGTACTCACATCCTGTTTTAGCGTACTAAATAGCATGTTGGTATGTAATTTTTGAGGCAACCATAATGTTTATAAAGGTCTAACAGTATCAACATAATGTTTCTATTTCTGACCACATACTGAGTTTAAAAGATAAGTAACTGAGGCATATTGATGTAAAATTGCTTCCTACAGAACTTGTGTTAATTAAAGCTCAACTTTTTAACTTTGGAATATTAATCCATTTTCACCTCTCCAACTAGATGTTCACCAAATATTTTATCATTTAAAATCAGTTTCATATAACATCCACTTTTGTGTTTTCAGACTCTACAGAACATTCAAGGACAGCAAGTACCTCTACATGTTGATGGAGGCTTGTTTAGGAGGAGAGTTGTGGACCATTCTTCGAGACCGGTAAGCTAATTTTCACCAGGTCGGATATAACTGAATAGTTCTAGCTGTGTCATATTTCTGTTAATGACAGTGATGCAAAGCTTACAACATGTAGAGAGTTACGGTCACAGTATTGGACCTAAAACCTCACGCCCTGCTGTGTTTCCAGGGGTTCGTTTGAGGACTCAACCACCAGGTTTTACACGGCTTGTGTGGTGGAGGCCTTCGCTTACCTGCATTCCAAAGGAATCATCTACAGAGACCTTAAACCAGAGAACCTTATTTTGGACCACAGAGGCTATGCCAAACTGGTAAGAGATCCATAAGGGATGTAATGTACCACTGACAGAAATTCTGAATGGCATTTTCTGTGTCAGAAATGCTGTACACAAGAGAAATCTCATCTTTCTATGATGCCACAATGAAGGATCAAATGACACTTGAACACCCGCCTCATGTTGGCAGTAAATAAAAGTATAATTACAGTATAAAGAAAAGTATAATTGAGGTTAAGTCGAGTTCTGTGTTTTTTGGGGTGCCGCCATTCCTTTTTCTGCTGCCGAAGAATGCAGTTTGTTGCTTTTGGCAGAGCAGCAACCAGCTGCTCACCTCGCTCTATCCATCATGTCCAGTGCTTGAAGTGGAAAAAAATAAGTGCCAGTTCTCACATGTTGGTGAGTGTATCGGCTGGTGTCAGCGATCTCTTGCCACTTATTTCTATTTATTCATTATTTCTTTAAGCGTGTTATGCTGTGTCTGTCATAAGCAGTTGTGATGCAGTTGCGCCTTCTATAGTAGGCCTATAATACTCCATTAATATTCCAACTGGAACATTATTGGGTTAAGGTGGTGTGTTTAGTGTTAATAGTTCTTTCCTGTGTTATTCGTAGCCTACAGTCGGGTATCATTCAGGTTTTAGGAGCAGTGTCCCAGTTAGGATGCTCCTACATATTATGCAGCAGGATAAAGAGACACACTCTGAATTTCTACAGTGAATAAAACAGTTTAGGTGATAGTGGGTTTGGGGGTCCTCCCCCAAGAACATTTGAAGGTTTTTGACTTGAAACTATGCAATTTTACATAATTTTGGACTGCTATTATTACTAGATAAATTATTATTTTATGATTTATCACCTTCATCTGAATTCTTCTGGAAATGTTTGTGCTGTAAAATCATATTCTATAAATCACAATAGCAGATTCAGCAAACTTTTAAGTAATGTTTCATTCATTATCTTTATTCACAAATAAAAAAAAAATTATGACGAATAGTTCACTAAATATTTAACAAAAAGGATGTGAACATTGTATCGATAAATTACAGCAGTGCCGCTCCTTGTCCCCCTTGCCGTGTGTCGGCTCATCCAGATGCTTCCAGATGGGGAGGGACTTCACCTCTCTATTCAACTTCATCTGACTGACAGAACAAAATTTCTTTCCCTTTCTTTTTTCTCAGGTCGACTTTGGCTTTGCCAAGAAGATTGGGTTTGGGAAGAAGACGTGGACCTTCTGTGGGACGCCGGAGTATGTAGCACCGGAGATCATTCTGAACAAGGGCCACGACATCTCGGCCGACTACTGGTCTCTAGGAATCCTCATGTTTGAGCTCTTAACTGGCAGGTACACACAAGCCTGGGCATGTCCATAGAACTAATATCTTAAGTGTTCCCTGTGATCTGGCATATACGGTATCACACACAACAACAAGTGAGTTACTATTTAGAAACTCTGCATATTTCACTCAAGACTACCATCTTTCCATCTATTATGTAGCCCTCCATTCTCTGGCCCTGATCCTATGAAAACCTACAACATCATCCTGAGAGGCATCGACATGATCGAATTTCCAAAGAAAATTACCAAAAATGCTGCCAACCTAATTAAAAAGCTATGCAGGTGAGTGTCTGTGCTTCCAGCGATAGTTCAGAGAAACTCAAAGTAATTCCTGTAAGTGGTCTGTATGCTGACTCATCACGTGTTTTGTTTTCTTCTACTGCAGGGATAATCCTTCTGAACGACTGGGAAACTTGAAAAATGGTGTCAAAGACATCCAAAAGCACAAGTAAGCATGTTTATAAATTACATAATCCTCTTATTTATTCATTACAGTACAATTGGTGATAACAATTAGAATAATAATTGGTATAAAAGTGATGGTGTTTTTCTTTTAGATGGTTTGAGGGCTTTAACTGGGAGGGCTTGAAGAAGGGGACGTTGACGCCTCCTATTATCCCTAATGTAAGTGCACACTGCTGATACTTGTAATCCTTTTCTTTCTAGTTGCTCTTTTGTCGTCAATCTCAAATGTACGATAGATAGTGTCTGTCTGTGAACGATTCTTCTGTCTTTCCACCAGGTCACATCAGCAGTCGACACGAGTAACTTCGACAGCTTCCCAGAGGACAACGAGGACCCGCCTCCCGATGACAACTCCGGCTGGGACGTTGATTTTTGAAGTCCCCCTCTCAACTTAAAACCAAAAGAAACTCTTCTTTTGTTGGCTTGGAGGCCATCTTGAGGACATGGCTGTGTTGTAAAAAAAAAAAAAAAAACTGCTTTAAAAAGAAAGAGAGGATACGGGAAGAGAAGATAAACGGATGGATGGCAAACCCTCTGGGTCACCGATATGCCTTTATTTCACTGTGGCTCTGGATCAAGCATTTATAATGGGACTGCTGTAGCACTTCTTCGGTGTCGTCTTACACTCGGCTCTAAAGGCAAAGGCAAAGAAAGTGCAAGGTTACACACATATACACACGACAGGCTGATGATGGAGCCAGGTTTTCCCGTGTAACAGGGAAAGATGTTTAGTGGGTGGATGGATGTTCGATAGCTTGTCTAAGTTTTGGCTCTAGGATAAAAAAAGAGTGTGAAAAATGTGGACTGCTCAAAAAGAGAGGAGGCCGACGATTGATTTTTTTTTTTTTCTGTGTTTGTTTCTCCACAATATTTGGCGAAATGTTTGGGAGGACTTTTGGAGGGTTTAAGATGTTACTGCAGTTGCTCCCCGGTTTTTGACGTGCAGCTGCTTGCTGCAAACTCCGATACTTTCCAGAGATCTACACACTACAGTTTGCGAGTAAAACTGGTATCAAGTGCTCAAGACTAACATGAATGTCACTGATTTTCTTCTTATTTATCATCCATACGGCATACAGCATGTACGGTACATAGTATTTGAATTTTACATTCACACACATGACCACAGCAAATACTTAGTACGCTTTATATGAGATTAACCTAACTTGAAAAGCACAAACACTGTGCAGTCAGTGGAAAGAGACGTGACTCGTTAAAAGTGCCCTGCTTGAAATTTAATGAATCACACACCGACACACGCAAAATGTCAGCTAGTATTTCCATGAAGCAATGTGTCATTATGCACTTAATGCCATTAACTGACAAAATCAGCAGATACAGCTCATTTGAAGCTTCAGTAGATGAAGTCACACTCTTTATTTTGTTCTTTAATATGCTTTTAATCATGCATATGAATGCTTCTCTACTTACACACTTTTTCATTTAGTTTCGAAATCGCCCAAAACACCTCGTCCTCGGTTCGCCACCCTGTATAGTTCTGACATAACTGTGAACATGGTTTCAATGTCTTTGGTGCTTGGTTATTGATAAATTATGATAAGCGCTGGTGAGATGACAGTACTGTTTTTTGTTTTTGTAAAGTGATATTTTTGTGCTCGATTTCTTTGTAACGTACTTGACCTCCTTCTTTAGAAAATTGGAGACCTGTGTCAATTTGTAAAACTCGAGTGAAGATTTGTTTGATGTCACTTGACGCCATGTTACATTGTGCTACGTGGAATCGTCAAGCTTTTTAAACATCCATAAAGAGTAACCATCCTCGTCTTTGGAGGCAAAATTGACCACATTCACATAATCTTAAGACTGAACTTCATCTTATGGATATTTTCAAAGGTCTCCTGGAGACAAACGTCAGAAGAAAGCAAGAAAGAAAGAAAGAAAGGTAGATTATATTGTGTGAAACTCGCAACTTTGACCACTAGCACCACACCCAGCTCATCACCTCTCATGTCCAAAATATCCGAGCATAAAATCAGAAGATGTAAGTGCCTTAAATCAATGGCATACAAAATTAACATCACAAGTCCTTTTCGATGCTGCATGAACACATATACACCTCAAAAAAACGTATGTGTCCTCTTAGATGGCTGCTTCTCATCCTTTGTTATATCTAATAAATACATTAATCACCATGGAAAGAGAACTTCTAGTCATTTGATGGCTGACAAAACTGATTATTACACGGCTTTGTTGTTTACTCGATTCTGATTGGTCAATCACGGCGTTCTACGGTCTGTTATTTCTTCATAGCAGGTCGTGGCTAGGTATAACAGACCGTTGCTATGGGCGCAGTTCTGATGTCGAACTCTGGAGGACCATTTTTGAGTCAAATTATTGATTGCTTCAGTAAGTAGCCGTGTAATAAGTGGGATAATGTACAGCTAGCGAAGTCATGTTGTGAATAAACCTAAACAGGGTGATGCAAGATCCATGTCAGGATTTATTTCACAATAATGACCGGCTCGCTGTACATTATCCCACTTATTACACAGCTTTGTTGAATACTCAATTCTGATTGGTTAATCACGGCGTTCTACGGTCTGTTATTTCTTTATAACAGACCGTTGCTATGGGCGCAGTTCTGATGTCGGACTCTGGAGGACCATTTTTGAGTCAAATTAGTGATAAGTAGCCATGTAATAAGCGGAATAATGTACAGCTAGCGGGTCATTGTTGTCAATAAACCCCTTCACCCTGTTGGGGTTTATTTCACAACAATGACCGGCTCGCTGTACATTGTCCCTTCCATATGATATACATTTCATGCTTACCCCTTTTGATTTATCTTACAGGAACATTTATTAACAGTAAAAAAAAATCTATCATATGGCTGCAATGACAGGCTTTTCTCTACTCTCTAATTGGTTTTATGAAGTCAGTCACAACTGGCCTGATATAAAAATGAACTATCCATCACCTGTATCAGTCATTAAATCAGAGCATGTAGAGATGGCAAGAATGATTTGTAGTTTTGAACATTTCACAGAACAATATTCCTCATTACCACTGTTGACAATCTTTGACGGCACGATGGCATTAATCATCCAAACTCTCATTTTATAACTCATATTTCATCCCAGGAGGCCAAACAGACTGACTACGCTTTATGATATAAATCATCGAATGATGTCGACGGAGAGCTAAGACTGAGAAGAAATCTTAGTTCTGTTGGCATACCATAAGTATTTTTGCTGTATTGAGGGCAGGTTATGTTTATCACAAAGCCTTATGTACGCCATCACTGGTTCCGAGTCTTATATTGACCGCCTTCTGCGATGTTACCTGACATTTGCCTTGTGTTATGTTGTTTATTCTGCTGTACATTCATTTTTGCAGAGTGCCACCTGTAAGATTTTTAAAATTATAGAGTAAAAAACAATACTTTTGAGTGGTGTTTGTCTCTTAGTTCTTTTAAAACAACTCTGGATGTGAAAGCTGCTGTGCAGATTCTGCAGTTTGCTGTAGTGGCCACAAGAGGAAGCTGCAGGTAAGACAGATCTCTCTCTCATAGCAGCAGCCTGATGTGAACTGGTTGAGTTGCCTGAGATCTAATAATCAGTCCTGGAGTTAATGTCATCCACTTACTGGTAAGTGCAGATGATTCAGCTTCTCTGGTCTCTGGTATTATTCGCACAACAGATCTGTTTTGGGGGGACAGGGAAATGGCTTCAAGTCATAACAACAGGGTGACACCTCAGCAAGATCAAAGGGGATCAAAGTGCATCAAAGGAGCTCACCTTACCAGCACTGACATTTAGATAAAAGCTCCACTTCAAAAGACATACAGCAATTCAGACGCGCAAAGTGCTCCAGTGTGTGTTTGTCAGGTGTCCATGATGGCGAGTCACGCACACACACATCCTCACACTCAAACATGAGCTACGTGACCAGCAGATGACGTCCAAGTGCCAAGATATCATCAGCATAGAGGAACCAAAGGTCTTGTTTACCATCATGCACTTCAGCACCTGTGTATCAGAAAATGACAAATTGAGCCACAAAAAAAAAATGCTGTTTCACTCATTTTTAATCATTTCCAGGAGTAATTAAAGAGATGTACAATGGGACTTAAAGGTCCCATATTGTAAAAAGTGAGATTTTCACGTCTTTTATATTATAAACCATTTTTAAGTGCTATATAAATACTGTTAAACTATCAAAACGCTCAATATACGGAGAAATACACAGCCCGTATTCAGAAATTGTGTGTTAGGATTTCTGTCCATTTGTGAGGTCACAAATATACAATATTTAGACCCTTTACACGATTTTAAACATAAACATTCTAAATGTGTCCCAGTTTATTTCCTGTTGCAGTGTATGTGAATAACATCAGCTGACAGGAAGTAAACATGGACCCGAGCTGTTGCCCAGCAACGCAATTCCGTTGCAATTCCGTTGAAATGCACTAAAACGGAGCGTTTCAGACAGTATGAGGAAAATAACGTTTTTTTTTAACATTACAGCATGTAAACATGTTCTAGTAGAAACACAAAATACAAGTATGAACCTGAAATCATGCATGATATGGGACCTTTAATTCAAGAAAATATATTTACCATAAGTTGACTGTTTTCTGGTAAAAAGGGTGAAATGATGTAGGTCAAACACACTTTTAAAACTTATTTTGACTATTTCAGGACATGTTTCCCTCCCCCTCACAATGGGCATTTCTTACAGTGGAGGGTCAGAGATCAGAGTTGCCTTTAATCTCAAAGTGCCAGTCAACCCTGAAAGGCCTCGCCACGGAAGTCCATTAATTCGGCAAACTTTTCACACCCCTTAATGGTCTCTGCATATCCCGCTACATTGATGTCCGCCACTGGTGTAATCAAGCACACTTTGGAGGATAATTGCCCCCCTTTGCAATCAGAAGGATCAAATGAAGTAGACCTGGTTAATCGACTTCAATCGCTGCCTTCTTTCACATCACAGCCCAAAGGGGCAGTTAGGCTACTTGAATGTCAAAGAAACTGGAATCACCAAACAGCTTTTTTTTTATAAAGAGAGTTCATGAAGAAAGAAACCACTTGGTGAGTCACATCTGTAAAGATAAATCACTTAGAAGATAAGATGTGCTGCAATATTTTGTAGCAGATGCATTGATCTTTTAGATTAATTGCGCCTATAATAGTCTGAAAGTCATTCAAATATATTAATAAATTACTGCTGGAAAAAAAGAACTGTTCATTTTGAAGAAGTGATTTCTAAACCAAGAAAAAAAACACATTTTTTGGGCTCATGCATGAGGGATTTATTTGAGAATATATTATAAGAGTTATATCAATGTGGTCACTATGTTTTCCTCTTCAGTCAGCGTTGACATAAAGCAGAATAAGGCACACAACTGGTGGACCTTGACAAGAATGACACTTGTTTTAAGAAAAAAAAAAAAAAAAATCTTAAACCAGGAAAAAAAACTTTTTTTTTGGGCTCATGCATGAGGGATTTATTTGAGAATTTATTATAAGAGTTATATCAATGTGGTCACTATGTTTTCCACAAATGCTCTTCAGTCAATGAAGCAGAATAAGGCACACAACTGGTGGACCTTAATAAGAACGACACTTGTTTTAATAAAAATAAAAATAAAAACATACATCATTTATTTACTCTTTTTATATAAATATATATTTTAAATGTGATTTTATACTAACTAGATGGATAAATTACAGACTGTGGATCTACTTTTTTTTTCCAGTATGTGCTACTAAGTGATGGGCATTCATTCTTTGCAGGTCATTATCATGAAACACAAACATTGTGAAACGCAGTCCAGGCTGAATGGATGGCCATTTCCGTATAGTGGGTCTCTCTCTTTGAAATTCCACCCCTCCTGCTTTGTTGTGCACAGCGAGGGGCGGGAAGACAAACAGGTCCACATGTATAAAGAGATCATCCCGGGACTACTGGGAGTCAGGAGGCTTCAGTCGAAAGAAAGCATCGTGCCGACAAAAACTCTCTGGAAAACTTTGTGATTCGGGATTTCTGGGCCGCTTTGGGACTTTGTGTCACACAGACATTTTTAGGGGAATTTAACTTGGAGAATCATCATGCAGATACCGGCAGCAGCGCGTCGCTTCTTGGCTGTGTATCTCACGCTGTTTGGATACCTTGGGGACGTTTACGCAGGGACCGTCCTGGTGAACTCCAATGCTATCAAAAACCTGCCCGGTGCTACTGGAGGCAAAGGAGCAGACACTGTCAGCCCGACTCCTCGCACCTCTCCCTCCGGTAGCAAATTACCCGTGGACACCTTGCAGGTAATAATTCACTTTAAACCCGTGCGTAAAAGTCCATTCTGTGCGCAAAATAACAAAAGTTTGTGCACTTTTTACATGTTATATCTTAAATGACACATGCTTTTGTTTTTGTTTTTATCAGCAGTCGGGTGCTTGCACGGATGATGATGAATGTGGAAGTGATGAATTCTGCAACGACGCTCGAGGCGCCTGTCTGCCTTGTCGTAAGAGCCGGAAGCGTTGCGCACGAGACTCCATGTGTTGTGCAGGAAACCGCTGCAGCAATGGTGAGCATCCTCATCTGAAAATAATAAATACTGACATTCATGATTTACCAAGTTGTTGATGATATTCTGATGACTGGAACTCTTGTCTGTGATGTCTGCATGTTTATATATATATTTATATTATATGTTATCCATTCATTCTAATTAGTGGCAGATTCTAAAATGCATTTCTTTCATTTTGACCTTTCTAGGTGTTTGCCAGGCGAATGACATAGATGGTACGGATGCATCCATCATCACTGGCTCGCACAAACACAACAACAACACCATGGAGCATCATCAAGCCAAGAAGCCTCCCACTGCCCACGGCAATCAGCTTCATGCTACAAAAGGTGAGTGTACCTGTTAAGAATCATTCATCTTTATTATTAGACTCAAGTAACAACACAGGCAGTTTTCACAGTGAAGTCTGTTTCATGTAACATATACTCTCCTCTCTCTCCTCTCTATCTCCAGGCCAGGAGGGGGATACTTGCCTGAGATCTGCAGACTGCTCCGAGGGCTTGTGCTGCGCCAGACACTTCTGGTCTCGCATCTGTAAGCCCGTGCT